>JAJOOS010007918.1:0-41121 GCA_029582725.1 Solanum chiquidenum
AGATCACTCAAAAATTATGTAAATTTTTATATTTGTGAAATTGACGTCAATAAAAGATATTGGTGTTGGATTTTATGGATTACTAAAGGATTGGGGAAATGGAAGTAGTAAACAAAGTTGAAGATGAAGATGAAGGAAGAGGTGATGTTTCAATGAAGAAGAAGCTATATTGGGGAAGACAACAAAATAAAGAAAAAAAATTAAATTTTTTTGGGCCAATAAAAAAATTCACATATTTTAAAAAAAATTAATATATCAATAAAAATAATATTTAAAATACTAATTATATATTGATCTATAGAAAAGGACATGTGTATGATTTTATAAATTTAGTTTTTTTAATATCTTCACGCGCATTTAGGAGAGTGAGTCAACTCACTCAGTCACGTCACCCCTTAGGGTGTAATTTAATTAACTTGAAAATTGTTAAGAGGTATTTAAACGCTTGTTTAGTTAAAATGCTAAAGTAAGTTTTGCTGCAAAGTTCAAAAGGGATACTCAAGAAAAAATATTAGTCTTAAAGACTTTTTCTACTAGAGACAAAAAATCAAGATGACACACTTTGAGGGACATCTAGTATAATTTCGTATCTATTCAAGTTTACATCACTAATATATGTACAATAAGTTATTGCACATCATCACTAGGGTTGGACATATTTAGGTTCAAATCAAAAGAATCGATCGAACTGAATTTTTTTCTATTTCAATTTGATCGGTCGGTTTCGATTTAAATATTGAAATTTTAGGTTTTTCGTTTCGATTTTCGATTTCTTAATAATCTAATTCGGTTAAACCAAAAAATTGAAATGTAATTTACTTACATGCACTTATGCCTTGAGCCTTGAATCGCCATTCTTATGATAGTTAATGATTGCTTATGACTTCAGATTCAATGTGTAGCTGGGTCTGATCTTAAATTTTGTTCTTGGTTGAATCGTTAATTGTACAAAACTGAATTTTGTGACGCTGTAAATTGAAATCATTTCAGAGTAATTCCTTTTCTCAGCAGGTTGAGCTCACAGAGAACTAATACCAAAGAGGAGAGAAAAATTCAGATCCAATTGCAACTTTCACACACGATCTAGTAACTCTGTTTCTCTTCCAGTGAAAATATTTGTGATTATTGCGAGTCCTTACAGTTTCTGGCATAATATCGTTATTGTAGCATTCTGAAGTTCTCATTTTGACATCTTGTTAGTCGTATATTCGGAATTTCATTCCAATCTATGCTTATTATAGCTTTTCCTTCATTTTGGACTTCTTGTATTGAATTATATGTTAATCTTTGAGTACCTACAAAACAGAAAACTTGATTAGCAAAAAATATCTGCCATCATGTTGCCCTCCCTTAGTGTATGCTCGATTTCCACATCTCTATGAGCCCTTAATCTGTTTGTCATATTGATTTCACAAGCCATGTTACATGGGACTTCCCATATTCCATCTAGTGTTTGTTTGACTACGAAAGAATCAGTTTCAAGGATAACAGGCAGCAAATTGTTTAAGATACAAAAATTCCAGTCCACTTCTCAACGCCACTACTTCTGCCTCTAAACTGGTAGCACTTTCCAAGCTTTTAGCTTCAACAAACATAAACTCTCCTGCATCATTTCTTATGCAAAAAGAACTTGCACTAGGTCCCGGATTTCCTTTTGAAGCTCCATCTGAATTGCACTTATAAACACCTTCGTTAAGTAATTTCAACTTCACCACTTTACATTAAATTAATGGGGTATAGGCTTCAAAGAATTTCACTATCAGAGGTAAACTATTAGGGATGTTCCTCAATCAAGGATACCTTGTAATTGCCAAGTAGTGAAGGTTCATATTTATCTCCATCATCATACCTTGCACAAACATCTTACCACCATGCCTAATCATATTCCTCCTCGTCCAAATTTGCCACATTATAAAAGTAGGGACATCATTAAAAAGTGGTCTGAGTTTGACAGAACATGTAGAATTCCACCATTTAAACATTGTGTCTTTTGGATATGGGAAAGGGCCTCGCAAACCTGCTGCTGCTGCAAAAGTTTTCCACAAAGTTGTAGCTACTTGACAAGTAATAAAAAGATGCTCATAGGATTCTTTGGCTAATTTTCACAACACCTTACATGATCTACAAGGGCTATTCGTATTAGAAATTCCCCAATTGGGAGCTTCTTTTTCCATAACCTCCCTATGAAAAAAGAGACTTCAAAAGGAATTCCTTTTTCCTAAATGACCTTGAATTCTTCCTGTTACTTGCATTTCTCAAAATCTCCCAACCATTATTAACATTAACTTTTCCTGAGATGTGTGCCATCCACCATAGCTTGTCCCACTCATTTGTATCCTCTCCACATCCAACTTTCTCAATAATGTGATTACACACCTAATGTGCTATTTGTTTTGTGTTAGATCTTTGATCAGAGTGTGACTTCTTTTCATTCTATTTTCTCATGGTTTTCTCATTTGTAGTATTTATAAAGGTAAAGCTTAGGACCTTTTGTGGTAGCAGTGCTTCTTATGAGACGGAACTCACATTTCCTACTGACTCGAGCTCATAGTGATGCAGTTCAAGGAGTCCCTCGTATTCTCTTTTGATATTTTGACTGTGAGAACACAATCTCATTTTTAGTTGGGGGTGCCTCCCTTTTAGTCATTTTGTTGATTGTTTCTGCATACAGTGATTATGCCCTTATCAGACATACTTTTCTTTCTTTGTTATGGATTGGTGTGCCCTTGTCGGGATTTGATATTATGGATATTTCTGTTGATATTGTGTTGGATTGGTCCATTTTAGTTTTTGATTTGTAGTTTGTAGCTTCTTGGTTTTTGTTTTGATTAGAAGATTTAGATTAACACGATGCCCGATGATGGATAGAGAGTGATGACTTTCTTAAGGGTAAATCGTCGATTACTTGTGAGTGTTTGATTGGTGTTGATTGTGGCAAATTCTAAGTAGTTGTTTGTGAATAGATGCATTAGGTTGCCTAATGACGGATTGGTTGACGGTTTTCTAAAGTGCAAAATCGTCGTCTTTTTGGGAAGGTTTTGACTTGGTTGGTACTAAAAGCATATTCATGAATGTGAATAATGTTGAGCATACCTCTTCATTTTTAAAAGGTTGAGCATGTCATGAATGATTTTGTGACAACTCTTACAACTCTTTTTGTGACTTTTGATTCGTTAGCGGTTAAAATGTTCAATGTTACTTGTATTTTAAAAAGGAAGTACGATTTTGAACCATCTTGATTGATTTGCAGGCCATGTGTGGTGAGTTGTTGAATAATGCCTTGTGTTTGCTTTTGTCACGTAGAACTTGACCGGTTGGTCTCGAAATGTTGGTCTTGATTGAGTTTGGTTGGAGAAATGATCTTAGGCTTTCTTTGATGTTCTTGAAGTTCACTTGGCCTAAAAATTCCACCTTTATACTAAACATATCCTTAGTTGTCCCCTTTGAGCCTAATCCTTTTTATCGGCAACCACATTACAAGCCTTATCCTTTTTGAAAAAGTAACCCTCTTTTGAACCCTTTCCTCCTTGAACTTAGGGTTCTGAAAGTTGAGGCTAAAAGCCTAAGTTGGGGGTGTTATGGGAAATTCATTGAAGGGATGCTTACCACATGAGGGCTTGATATAAAAAAAAGAAAATAAAAGAAGAGAGAAATTGAAGGATGGATGGAAAGTCTTAAAGAAAGAAAAAACTTTGAAAAAGAAAGAAATAAAATGAATAAATGAGGCTTGAAATCTCCAAATTTTGAAAATGGTTGCATGTGGTGCATCTTGAGTGAAATTAAGAAAAGAAAAATGAAAAGTAGTGTGGAATGTGCATGGGTTTGAAAAGTGGAGAAAGTTGGAAATGATGAGTTCGTTGTGTAGTGTTCAAGGAGGGTATAGTCACTTATACCAAAATGATATCCTAACCTTCCCTAAGCCTACATTACAAGCTTAACAAAGTCCTTTGAGGTTTCTAAGCAAATGGAGTTGAGTCAATGTTGATTGAAAATATGGGCAAGCCTATGGTGTGACATTTATGTGCATGAGATGATTCTTCATGAGTGTGAGTGTTGCATCTTTGTCCCTTGTCTTGTTTACATGTGTGTGGTTTTGGGACACTTCTTTCTTGTGAGGGCATGTAAGTTGAAAAAGTGGTGATTTTGAAAATTCCTAATTGAGTCAAATGAGCATGTGAAAGAGTTAATGAGTTGTGTCATTTCTTGAGTTTGAGTTGTTGTCACATAAATGATTCTTGGTTTTTGAAAATGTTTCATGAGAATGAGAGGATTTCTTTTGTGAAAATTTTACATGTGGACTATTTCTTATTACCAACTGAAGCCATTACCTTTGTGCTTCATTGAGAAAGGGAAATTGATTTGTGGTGTGTTTTGAAATAAGAGCCTTTGTGTTTTTGATTTTCTTTACATAAGGACAAACAAAGTTTCTAAGTCGGGGGTGTGGATGAGTGGTGGATTCCCACTCATTTGAGGCTCTTTTCGTAGTTATTTTGGCTTGCCTAAAGAATTGGTACTTCTAATTTGGTTTTTTTTCATATTTGTAGGAAAATTAAATGGAGAGTTGATTTAGGAGATATTTGAAGAAATCAAGTGAACCTGAGGCAAAAAGAGGTCAAGAGCTGAAAATGCAATTTCTAGCAGGGAAAGTACCCTTCGCGAACGTGCTTGAAGAAACCCAATGAACTTTATCTGCCTATTTGAATGTCTTCATTAGGGGAAGAAGTTTGCTAAACCTGAACTCGAATCATGCATTGAGGAGTTTGAAGAAAAGTTGAATAAATTCGACATTGAGAGGAAGGAACAAGAACTTACTGCCAAAAATGCGCAAAGCCATCAACAGAATGTGGAGAGCTTGGAGATCATCACAGTGACTGTAAAAGAAGAAGAGGAAATTGGTGAATCTGAAATTACTAAAGGTAGTTTTCTCTAAGTCTATTGTCTGTTCATTCAGTTATTACTATTTCATGTTTCATTTACAAGGTTCTCATTTAAAAAAATTTAATGCAGAGGGAAGTAGAGCTTAATGCTTATCTCTTGAATTTATACGGGTCATTTGTGCTTTTATTCATACAAATAATTTAAAAGAAATGTAGATGAGGTAGTGGCTGTAAACAAAACATATTATATAAATAGTTGATCCTTCACTACAACTTTTTTTTCCTAAATCCATATAAAATTTAAATGATGGGTTATTTTTAGAATTTTACATTTAAGAGTAGATACTGATAAAAAATCTCTAAAGTCATTTTGGCGAGAGAGTTGGAGTTATATAAAGAGGCTCATCACTCTTTTGAATATTTCCTTTTGCCTCCATTCTTCCGTCTCTTTCAATCATCTGTTACTCTCAGTAGCATCAAGAAGATTAGGAATTGAGGGGTTATACATATAAAGTTTTGCTTTGCTCTTTGTTTTATGTCATTTTTATGATAAGCTGATGCTTTTTACCTTCACCCATTTCCCCTTTTCCTCTAATCCATAATCTCGATTTTCTTGTTCTTTTGGGTGTCATTTCCTAACCCAAATGCTTTTTTCCAACTTTAATTCAACTCGTCTGGAAACTTGGATTGGGGTAGCCATTCTTATGATAATTAATGATTGTTTATGACTTCATATTCAATGTGTAGCTGGGTCTGATCTTGAATTGTGGTTTTGTGTTAAATTTTGAATCTTAAATTGTGTTCTGGGTTGAATCTTTAATTGTACAAAACTGAATATCATGACGCTGTAAATTGAAATCATTTCTAAGGCCCTTTCCCGGCAGGTTGAGCTCACAGAGAACTAATACCACTGCCAAAGAGGAGAAAAAAATTCAGATCCAATTGCAACTTTCACACACGATCTAGTAAGTTTCTCTTCCAGTGAAAATCTTTGTGATTGTTGTGAGCCCTTACAGTTTTTCGCATAATATCGTTATTGTAGCATTCTGAAGTTCTCATTTTGACATCTTGTTAGCCTTATATTGGGAATTTGATTCCAATCCATATTTATTGTAGTTGTTCCTTCATTTGGGACTTCTTGTATTGAATTATATATTAATCTTAGAGTACCTACAAAACAGAAAACTTGATTAGCAAAAAAATTCAATTCCATGTTGCCCCCCCCCCCTCCCTTAGTGTCTACTCGATTTCCATATCTCTATGAGCCCTTAATCTGTTTATCATCTTGATTTCACAAGCCAAGATACATGGACTTCCCATATTCCATCTAGTATCTGTTTGATTGTGAAAGAATCAGTTTCAAGGATAACAGGCAGCAAATTGTTTAAAATACAAAATTCCAGTCCACTTCTCAACGCCACTACATCTGCCTCTAAACTGGTAGCACTTTCCAAGCTTTGAGGTTCAACAAATAAAAACTGTCCTGCATAATTGCTAATGCAGAATGCACTTGCACTAGGTCCCGGATTGCCTTTTGAAGCTCCATCTGAATTGCACTTATAGACAACTTTGTTAGGTAGTTTCCATTTCACCAATTTACATTCAATTAATGGGGTATAGGTTTCAAATAATTTCACTATCAGAGGCCAACTATCAGGGATGTTCCTCAACCAAGGATACCATGTAATTGCCAAGTAGTGAAGTTTCTTATTTATCTCCATCATCATACCTTGCACAGACATTGCCTATTTATGTAGTGAAGGTAGTTTTCTCCAAGTCTATTGCCTGTTTATCTAATTGCCAAGTAATGAAGGTAGTTTTCTCCAAGTCTATTGCTTGTTTATGTAGTTATTACTATTTCATGTTTCATTTACAAAGTTTTCATTTTGAAAATATTTTTGGCGGAGGGAACTAGAGCTTCATGCTTGTCTCTTTAATTTATACAAGTCATTTGTTCTTTTATTCATCCAAATAATTTAAAAAACAGTGTAGAGGAGGTAGTAGTTGTTAACAAGTTATTACGTGGTAGTAACTTATATAAATAGTTGATCCTTCACAACGACTTTTCTTTCAAAAATCCATATAAAATTTAAATGATGGTTTTTTTTAGAATTGTACATTTATGAGTAGATATTGATAAAAACAGCTCTAAAGTCATTTTTATGAGAGAGCTGGAGATATATAAAGAGGCTAGTGGTGAAACTGATTGATAAAACTTTCAAAGTCAATGTGCAAACTGTATAGACAAAATGAGTGAAACGAACATGAAGCAGGATTGTTGTATCTGCTCTGTTTCATATGATCAATAATGGAAATGAGTGGGCTTAGTTCCTGATTTGGTTATCTTGAATTTTCTGTAACTTCATTTTCTTAGTCATGTAACAGATTCTGATGTCACTGATCCATCAATGAAAGTGCAAACATAATAATCACCTTTGGAACCACCATGTGCTGAGTCGGAAGCAAATTCTCATGCT
Organism: Solanum chiquidenum; assembly: GCA_029582725.1. Lineage (NCBI taxonomy): Eukaryota > Viridiplantae > Streptophyta > Magnoliopsida > Solanales > Solanaceae > Solanum > Solanum chiquidenum. Next base: position 7,355 of record JAJOOS010007918.1, read on the forward strand.
TCCAGCGAGGTGACTGATTCAGTAATTGATGAAAATGAAGTTCAATCCTATATAAATCGCACCAGAGGTTCCTTACAACATCCTATATCCTATATCCTATACAAACACTAACAATTGTACATTTGCAGGTTCCACTAGATCCAGAGCTAACAACAACAATAAAAGTGATCAAAATCTTGATACTTCATATTCCACTACATCCAGAGCTAAGAATAGCAGCGAAAGTGATCAAAATCTTGATACTTTCAATTCCACTAGAAGAATAACCAAGTTCTAGCGAAGGTCCTAGACCAACCTCTTAGAATTAAATGTTTCCTTGCATTTTCAATTACATCGGGGCAATTGACTTTCCTTTCATCTGCATTGTATGCTAACTTTTTTTATGGTCAATGGTCCTCTGAGCCTAATCATGTTGTGGATCATTTTCCTAAAAAATGTAAGATTCAGTTCTTCATTGAGTTCCAGTACACTCTGAGGCAATTCTATGGATCATATGGGATTCAATTCTGTATATTTTATGAATTTCTTTTGTTCCACATTTGATTTTGGTCTTTCTACAAAGTTATTTTTGTTTGTGAATCCAACTTGTTTGATATTGAGACATATTAGTTGTTATTGTTCCGATTTTCTATCCAATTCCCTTTAAAAGAAATAACAAGCCTAGCAATAGACACATTGTTTTATATGCCAAGATCGTGCTGATTACTAGGTTAGAAGTTGCTACAAGGCCTTTGCTTGCCTCCCATTGGCTAAGATCGGTGCATTCTCTGCCTAGGTTTTGGCACTTAAATATTTAATTTTGTGCCTTTCCTTTTCATCTTCCCGCTCTCATACACCCACATTTCCCATTTCAAACTCTACCCCACACCCCTACCCCGCCTCCCTTCTTTATCGCTTTATGCTTATTCAAAATCATATCAGAAAATTCCCACCATTTTACGCTATAGAAATCTTCAAACCTTACTCTTAAATGGCTCAATCTTTCATATATCCAAAAATGTTTAGGCCATCTTGAAGAGTAAGACTCAGATTGCAGTCGCCCCTCAGTTCAAAATCCCACTCTAGTTAGTGCTCTTCGTCTTTCTGAATTGGAAGAATTCATCGTATGTATTTCCCATCTTGGGTTTTCACCTTACCGAAACTCCCAAGACCAAATTTTCATTCTCTTTTGAAATTCTTCATGTGGGTTCTCATTCTTTTTTTCGATTTTCCTTCTTGGTTCATATTCCATGCCATTTTTCCATCTGGGTTCTCTTTTTTTTTTCTTTTCGAATTTTCCTTCTGGGTTGTCATTCTTTTTTTATTTTTCCAACTCATTTCTCTAAATTTGCTGTTTTTTGTTTGCAAATAAACATGTGTCTCCTTTGACTTATCTGACAAAGAGCTATTCTGCGTGGAGGAGCAGGATATGTTCGATCTTGTGTATCTGTTATTGAAGGAGTTTCCTTGCCTTACTCCTGGCTGTAGGCTCAATCATTTGGAGTCACTTAGGTCCAATCTCAGTGTGCTACTACCTACTGTGGATTCTCTCTAGAGGGTGTCTCAGTAAAATGATGGAAATGCTGATGAAGAGAAGAATGACAGTGAAGAGGATGAGTGTTCGCTTGCTGATCGATTTGCATCATATCGAAATGCTTTTCAAATATACACTTTCTTCCTCATTCACATTGTGCTCATTGAGGAGTCTAAATCTAGTTCTAACAACATTACAAAAGTAAGCTCCTTTCTTTATATGATATTGTGTGTGACTGAGAGAGAGAGAGAGATGCCTGTAGTATATTCCCAAATAGTGCAATTTTATGAATTGCTTATACTGAATTTACTGTTTTTAGTCAATGTAACTGCATGTTTGAATGTGTCTTCTTGCTGGTAATGGAATATCGTAATCCTGCATGTATAGTTGATACTAAAAATGATCAAAGGTTGTTACTCCCTCAGTTTTAATTTGTTTATCTTTGTTTGACTTGACACAAAGTTTAAGAAAGTAAAGAGTACTTTTGATTTTTGTAGTCTTAAAACTAAAGTTGTATACTGTACTGAAATGTTCTTTGATTTTCTGGTCACAAACATGCCATGCGGGATAATGAAATTAAGGAGTTTTCAAATTAGAATAGAGGCATTCTTTTTTAAAAAGCCTAAAAAGGTAGGTAAGACAAACAAATTGAAACAAAGGGAGTACTTAAAATGATCTTAGGCCGGGTTTCAAGGGATTCTAGAGAATTTGAATTTAGTTGATTTTGTGATCCCCTTGTGTGCATTTTTTTCCTTTAAATCTCTTCTTGAAAGTATATGTTCCCTTTTGTATCATAAGGAAAGTTGTCGGATCAAGGTGGTTTTCTGATCTTCATCATCTTTCCTCTTCTAAAATTTGGCATCTCACTCCTGTCTAGCATGTAGTATCCTCTAACTTCTTTTGGTAGCTGGTGGACATGGAAGTAATGTTGAGGGACTTCACTGTTATGGCTAGTTTTGGATAAAACATCACCCACAAAGTTAGCTTCTCTAAAGGTGTGATTATAGGAAAAGGATTGGAACTAATCACATGTTCTCTTAAGGTTAGCTACAACATTCTGCAAATTCTAAGGTGGAGCAGATTGTTGTTTTATCTAGTGAACTACTAACTCAGATTTTTCTGAAGGGTTGTGCCTTTTCCGATGAGACTTTTTGACGGGTTTTGATGTTTTCGACTACATCTGACTTTTTCGAAAGGTTGTGATTTTTTCAAATGGTTGAAACATTTCCAAAGGGTTGTGCTTTTTCCGATGAGTTGTGACTTTTGCAAAAGATTGTGATTTTTCTGATGAGCAGTGACTTTTACAAAAGGTTGTAACTTTTCTGATAAGAAGCAATTAGCACCTATTAATACTACTATTTGTTAGCTATAAATAGAGGGTTTCCTCTCACTTTTAAACTATAATTTCTTAAAGTTTTCTACTCTTCTTCTTTTTCTTAAAAAATCTTACGGTTATTTGTAACATTTGATGAAGTTCAAAATTCAACGAAATTCGAGGAACCATATAAGAAAGAGTTGGTGAACAAATTGTACCAAATTATTCATAAATTCACACTCGTATTTTTTGTTACAATTTTCATGAGTTAACAGTGACGAAATGTAGTGGTAAAGAAAATAATAATAAATAAATATGAATAAAATCACATGATTTGGGTAAGATATTTCTTCTTTGATTTTTTATTTTTTATTTTTTTTACCCTCAAATTAAGAAGTTTCTTTCTGATTTTGCTAAAATAAGGAGCATCAATGTAGTCCATTGAATCGTTAGTTTTGATGTTAAATCCACTATTTCAAAAATAGATTTTAACTATTACCTATAATATATATAGACATGATAATAATAAGTTTTTAATAGATATGTAAGTAAAAGTGAACGAAGAAAGTAAAGTGTTGGTGACAAGAGATTTTAATCTAATGGAACTCTATAGTCAATATAGCATGAACATATATTTTCTTCTTCCTTCTTCATTGGCTATGTATCGTTCCATATATTGTTTTCCTATTATTTTCTGTTCATTTTAATTTGAGAAAATTTTATGTTTGACATTTTTCATGAGTTGTGACTTTTTCGACATTTTTCAAAGAGTTATGACTTTTCCGAAGGGTTGTGCCTTTTCCGATAAGTTGTGAATTTTGCAAAAGGTTGTGATTTTTACGATGAGCAGTGACTTTTACGAAAGGTTGTAACTTTTCTTATAAGGAACAATTAGCACCTATTAATATTACTATTTGTTAAAAATAAATAGAGGGTTTCCTCTCACTTTTAAACTACAATTTTTAAAAAATTTCTACTCTTCTTATTCTTCTTAAAAAAATCCAAGGGTTATTTGTAACAGTTGATAAAGTTAAAAATTTAACGAAATTCGAGGTACCAGATAAGAAAGAGTTGGTGAACAAATTGTACCAAATCATTCATAAATTCACCTCGTATATTTTCTTACGATTTCCATTAGTTAATAGTGACGAATGTTGTGGGAAAGACAATAATAATAAACAAATATAAATAAAGTCACATGATTTGGGTGAAATATTTCTTCTTTGGTTTTTTATTTGTATTTTTTACCCTCAAATGAAGCAGTTTCTTTTTTATTTTGCTAAAACACTGAGCATCAACGTAGTCCATTGAATCATTAATTTTGATGTTAAATCTACTATTTCAAAAATAGATTTTCACTTTTACTTATAATATGATAATATAGACATGATAATAATTATTTTCAATAGATATGTAAGTAAAAGTGAATGAAGAATATAAAGTGTTGGTGACAAGAGATTTTAATCAAATAGAACTCTAAAGTGAATATAGCATGAACATATATTTTCGTCTTCCTTCTTCATTAGCTATGTATCGCTCCATATAGTTTTTTCCTATTATTTTGTTCATTTTAATTTGAGAAAATTTTATGTTTGACATTTTTGATGAGTTGACTTTTCTGAAAGGTTGTGATTTTTTTCAAAGGGTTGTGACTTTTTCGAAGGGTTGTGCCTTTTCCGATGAGTTGTGACTTTTGCAAAAGGTTGTGATTTTTCTGATGAGCAGTGACTTTTACGAAAGGTTACTTTTCTTATAAGGAACAATTAGCACTTATTAATACTACTATTTGTTAGCTATATATAGAGGGTTTATTCTCACTTTTAAACTACGATTTTTAAAGTTTTCTACTCTTCTACTTCTTAAAATAATTTCAGAGTTATTTGTAATAGTTGATGAAGTTCAAAATTCAATGAAATTCGAGGTACCACATAAGATGGAGTTGGTGAACAAATTGTAGCAAATCATTCATAAATTGACACGTATTTTTTTTAATGATTTTTATGAGTTAACAGTGAGGAAATGTGTAAATACTGAATAGGTTCTGAAAAATGATACTTTATTAATAAAGGCGGAAAGGTATTAAATAGAGTTACGAAGAAGCGGATAAGACTTCTAAACTAACTGAACTACATAAATAATATATGTTGATATAGATAATGCAGATTCCTAAATAAGCAAGGACTATGAAACACTAATACCGACATAATTATTAACTACTATCTGAACTAACTGTTGATGCTCCAATACGCCCCCTCAAGTTAGGCAATGGGTCACTAAGTCTAACTTGAATAGATTATTCTCAAATGCTGATTTAGGCAGTTCCTTGGTAAGAGTGTCTGCTATTTGATCGGCATCATGTACATGAACAACACGAACCCTTTTAATGTTGACATGGTGGCGAACAAAGTGAAAGTCCACTGCAGCATGCTTCACACGACTATGGAGGACAAGATTCTTGCTCAGGAATGTGGCTCCAAGATTGTTACAATAGATTGTGGGTAGCTGATGTACTGGAAAACGTAGCTTATTTAGGAGATTGGTGACCCACAAGGTTTCAGAAAGGGAATTAGCCACCGCCCTGTACTCAGACTCGGTTGAGGAGCATGAGACAGTATTTTGTTTCTTTGAGGACCAACTAATCGGATTGTGACCAAGAAATAGGATGTAACCAGATGTAGATACTCTGTCAGAGATGTCTCCACCCCAATCCGCATCAGAGTACACGTGTAGATTGAAGTCATTAATGGGAGTAACACGTAGGCCTAGTTGAATGGTACCACACAGGTATCGGAGAACACGCTTCACAACTTTCCAGTGAAGGTCTGATGGTGCTTGCATAAATCGAGACACATTGTTTACCACATAGGCTATGTCCGGTCTGGTGAAAGATAGGTATTAAATCCTACCCAATACTCGACAATAACGTGTAGCATCAGTCAGGTGAGTTCCATCAGATAAGGTGAGTAACTCAGAGGCACTCATTGGTGTGTTGACACTCTTGCAGTCGGTCATTAGCTCATCATTTAAAATCTCATTTACATAGTTTGCTTGGGTGAGAATTAAACCTGAAGAGCTGCGTATCACTTCAGCACCAAGAAAGTAATGAAGATTACCTAAATCTATAATAAAGAACTAAAAAGCAAGGAAAGTGATAACCTGATTGACACTTAAAGTGTTGCTTCCAGTGAAAATGATATCATCGACATAGACAAGGACAAACAATGTGTCACTTAGACCATGTCTAACAAGTAGTGAGGCATCTGATTTTGCCTTAACAAAGCCTACAAATGAAAGGTAACCCATGAGCATTGTACCAAGCACGAGGAGCCTGCTTCAAGCCATAGATTGGCTTGTACAGATGGCATATATGTGTTGGTTTGTCATCATTAGTAAACGTTGGAGGTTGTGCCATGTACACTTCCTCGTCCAGGTTTCCCTGGAGAAAGGCATTATTGACATCAAGTTGCCGAAGGTGCCAATTATGATGAATTGCCATAGAGAGGATGATATGAACTGTGGTGGGCTTGACGACTGGGCTGAATGTGGCATGGAAATCAATACCTGATCTCTGAGTGAAGCTTTTGCAACCAGGCGAGCTTTGTATCTATCGATGGTCCCATCAACATTTCTCTTGATCCTGAAAAGCCACTTACATGAGACTATATTTTTAGTTAAGTCAGGAGGAACAAGTTCCCAAGTTTGGTTCTTAATTAAAGCTTCAAGTTCCTGTTTCATCGCATCATGCCACTCATGATGTTTTTGTGCTTGTTTGATAGTAGTGGGTGTAATGGTGGGGTTCAATTTGGCTAGGTAATCAAAAATTGGTTTGGGTTTGGTGGTGTTGTTTTGAGATCGAGTGACAACACGTGTAGGAGGAAGCGGACAGTTAGGTGGTGAAGGAGCGAGCTCCAAATCAGTGATAGGACTGGCTGGCCGAGGATCCATTTATGTTGATGGGTTGGTGTTCCGACGTTGATAGACAAGGAGAGGGGACGAGTTGCTATGTGTGTTTATAGGAAAAAACGTTAGTGAATTTATGGGGAGGCGTGGTGGTGGGAGACACTGGGCAGTAGGTATGTGTTTTGGGAAGTAGGAATTATAAGAGATGAGGGAGATGGAAATTTACCTAGAGAAGGGGAAGTTGCAGGAGATGAAGCTGCGTCCGCCACTAATGCATTGTCGGATGAGGACTGTGAGTTTGAGTTGCCTTGGGACTTGGCTGGAAAAGGAGCAGACGATGACGAAAAATCTGGTAGCGTGCGTGCTTCTATTTCTAATAGTGGGGGAAGATCTGTAACTATGGGAATTTTAGGTGTGGGGTCTGAAGAATTTGGCATTGTGGTTTTTGCCCATTCCAGGTGAGATGATTTAATGGTAGTATTAGAGAACAAAGTTTTAAATGAAAAAATATGCTCAACAAATTGCACATATCGGGATAAATACACCTTTGTAGAAATTGGATCAAAACATTGGTGACAGTGATGTGATAAGGAGAATTCGAGATAGACACACGGGGTAGATTTTGGTTCAAGTTTATTTTTGGAGTATGGTTTAAGCAAAATCCGTAAGGAGTTATAATCGGGTGATTTACCAAGTAATCGTTGGAATGGAGATTGATTATCTAGGTGAGAGGTTGGCAGACGATTGATGAGGTAGACACTATGATGACACGCAAAGACCAAAATTGAGATGGAAGGGATGTCTCATGTAAGAGTGTTCTAGCAATTTCAACGATATGACGATGTCGTCATTCTGCAAGTGCAACTCGTTGAGGCGTGTAAGATGGGGTGGAGAGGTGTTCAATGCCGTTAAGTGAAAGATAAGAGTCAAGACTTTTATACTCTCCTCCGCCATCAGTATACAATGATAAAATTTGTGTCAAAATGTTTTTCCATCAAAGGATGAAATTTTTGAAAGATGTCTTTAACTTCACTTTTTTTGGTTAATGTGTAGAGCCAAGTGTATTTCGTATAATGGTCAACAGAGATACAATAATACAACTTCTTGTCAAAAGATAAAATCGGTGATGGCCCCCATAAATCACTAAAATTAATTTGAAGCGGTTTAGAGCTACACAGTGATACAATGTAAAAGGATGTCGGTGGGCTTTATTAGATAAACAAGAATTGCAATGGAAGATTTTGTCTCGCTCATGAAACGGTAGTGAGAATTTATTCAAAATAAACCTAAGTACTCTAGAGTGAGGATGACTAAGACGTTGATGCCAAGTAGTGAGAGGAATATATGGTGCAGTCATGTGAGCTTGAGGATGTGAGACATGCCACTCATACAGTCCATTGTTGGTCTGGACGTGCACCAGCGGTTTCCGCATTTTCAAATCCTTCACAACAAAGTCAAAAGGAAAAAATTCAATAGACTTTAGATTGTCTTGACAAAATTTAGAAACAGGGAGAAGTTTGCGTTTAATGGAAGGGGCACACAAAGTGTGGGTTAACTTAAAAACATTATTTGATGCATTTAATTGAGTAGAACCAGTGTGGGAGATGGGAATTTTGTTACCATCACCCATGGATACATCCTCGTTACTGTGGTACGGTTGTAGATTGTGTGACTCTGTTGTGATGTGATGGGTGGCTCCTGAATCAACTATCCAGGGGTTGGTTGCGGTAGTAAACCCAGCTCCATAGTTTCCTTTGGCTTCAAAGTGATTGTGAGACTTCGAGCGGCATACATTGGTGGTGTGTTCAATCCTGTTACATAGTTGACATCGAGTAACACTGTTTGGATTTGAGTTGGACTGCCATTGTGGTGGAGTGTTTGGACGTGAGTTCTGGCGCCATTGTTGAGAATTGTTGGTCTACCTGCGACTGTTGTGATTATTGGTGTTGGATTTGGTGGGAGTAGCAACTGCAGCTGTGATAGGACTGGACAGTTTCTTAGCAACCTCATGGCGAAGGAAAAGTTCATAGTCCAGTAGTTTTTCAAACAAATCCTCACAGGAGATAGCCATATCACGTGCACGAATGGCAGCGGAGATCTCACGAAACTAGGGACCTAGACCACTGAGTATTTTGAAGATGAGTTCAGGATTGGACACAGGAGCACCAACAGTGGCTAACTCATTCGAAAGAGACCGAATAGCGTGAAGATAATCAGTAATGGAGCAGAATTCTTTAGTGACACGGACAAGCTGATCACGCGAGCTAAAGACCCGAGTTTGAGATCTGTCCACATAAGTGGTATGTAAAGCACCCCAAGCTGATTTAGCTGAGTCAGTGGCAACAACAATAGAAGTAATAGTGGGTTCGACAGAAGCCATGAGGGCATTCTGGATGAGTTTGTCCTGACGGAACCAAGTTAAAAAGATAGGATTAGGAGATGTGTTCGTGCCAAGGGTAATCGTGCTACTAGGGACAGAGTGGTCCCATCAAGATGGCCAAAGAGGTTGTAGCCATACATAAGCATGGAGAATTGGGCTTTCCAGGTGGCGAAGTTGTGACCACCACTTTGTTTGAGGGGTAATTGGAACGCAGGATTGAACTGAATGATAATGTTGCTACCAGTAGTGTTATCAACATTGACAACTCTAGGATTGTTGCCATTGTTGTTGCCATTGTGATTGTTCTTGTTGCTGATCTGCCGTGAGGAGAAGGAAGGAAAAAAAAATTGAATCGTTCTCGTTAGAGCGTGAAGCGCCCTGATACCATGTAAAGACTGAATAGGTTCTGAAAAACTATAATTTATTAATGAAGGCTGAAGGGTATTGAATAGAGTTACAAAGAAACGAATAAGACTCCTAAACTAACTGAACTACATAAATAATATTTGTTGATATAGATAATGCAGATTCCTAAATAAGCAAGGACTATGAAACACTAATACCGACATAATTATTAACTACTATCTGAACTAACTGTTGATGCTCCAATAAAATGTTGTGGGAAAGACAATAATAATAAAAAAATATGAATAAAGTCACATGATTTGGGTAAGATATTTCTTCTTCGGTTTTTGGTTTTTTATTTTTTACCCTCAAATGAAGTAGTTTCTTTCTGATTTGGCTAAAAAAATGAGCATTAACGTAGTTCATTGAATTATTAGTTTTGATGTTAAATCCACTATTTCAAAAATAGATTTTCACTATTACTTATACTATGATAATATAGACATGATAATATTTTTTTTAATAGACATGTAAGTAAAAATGAACAAAGAAAGTAAAGTGTTGGTTACAAGAGATTTTAATCAAATAGAACTCTATTGTGAATATAGCATGAAACTATATTTCCATTTTCCTTCTTCATTGGCAATGTATCTTTCACTATATTTTTTCCTATTATTTTGTGTTCATTTAATTTGAGAAAATTTTAGGTCACATGATACACTCCTTGTTAGCTATATAAAAATAGATAAGAAAATAGTGATTGATCATAAAATAATCTTGATTCAAATTAAAGATTCTATAAACAATACTTTAAATTGTATTCATCTATTAATTTTTATTATTGAAAAATTTTAATATTTTATATCACGATACAACTTCTATAAGATACTAGATACTTTCATTAGACAACAACTATATGGTATGTATGCGGTAGGAAAAAGAGAAGACTACAATTCTACAAAGATAAGTTAGAAATTTAAAGAAATGAAATATTTTTCACCAAAGGTGATGATGTTCATATATTAAAATTAAATTATGCTACTTAAATATATATGTATATCTAAAAGAAAGAAATTGTCAAGATAAATATTTGGCATACACTCAAACCTCAATTTAACCATCATTCGTTATAACAATAAAGTACCTTTTTTTTTTGTAGAATTACCTCTCTATAATAATCGTACTCAAATATTAATTGGTAAAAGATAGATTACGTATAAAGATAAAATACTGAAATATTTATGGTAATCCTTATTAGTTTCATGCACATACTTAATTTGAAATATGAATATTTAAGAGAAACAAATTATACTTAAATGATGTCCATCATTTATGTTCATAACCTCAAGAGGAAAGATTATTGGTGACATTTTTTTTAAAAAAATTGTTGGTTAGATTTGTTTACAAAATTGAGTTATGTAAATAATAATACTACTAAAGAAATGTCACTTTCTCCCCATATTTGAACTTTGAATGTATTTTGAAATGTTTCAAAAATATCTTGTCATTTTGATCTCAAAATACAAGTAACTCTATAACAATCTGTATTAATCATTTTAAAGCACTTGTCCTATGTTTTCTAATTTTAATTATTTACTAAAAATAATTGATTTAGTAATATTAATTCTATTTTACAACATCGTATACTATATATATTATACACACGTGCAACGCACGTGTTGTGAAACTAGTAAAATAAATAAATGGATGGATGGATAGATAAATAGATAGATAGATAGAGAGATAGATAGATAGATAGATAGACAAACATACAGTTAGCTAGCTAGCTAGCTAGCTAGATAGATAGATAGATAGATAGGAAGCCAGGCAGGAAGACAAATAGAATGACTGACAAATAGAATGACTTTCTCTTTTTCCTTCTATTTATTAAAAAGAAAAGAACTCTTAATTTATTCTCTTTTTCCCTTCTATTTATTAAAAACAAAATATTATTTCGAAAATCACGTCACTTATTCCCGCAAGTTATAAATTATCCATGAAAAAGGTTGTAAGCAGGGCTAAGCTATAGAAAACAAGTAAAATTTACAAAATTACTAGAAGAATCGTTACATTAAAGAAAGAAGATCTTCTACTCAACTTACAATTCATTAGCAAAATATAATAAGAGTTAAGAAAAAAATTATAAATAAAAGAAAAATAAAAACTCAAAAATGGAAAAAAGAAAAAAAATGAGGAAAGACAATTGAACATGGAGGTTGTTTAAAAATATTTGAGGTATAGAGGGACAAAATTATATTTGTTCTATACATAAAGAAAATAAAAAGAACATACATCAAATTACCTTTGAACTTGGCAACAAAATTTACCTTAGAACTTTATCTACACATGCATTTAGATACCCCTTAACAACTTTGAAATGAATATAATACCACTCTCACCTGCCACATCATAGTCATGTAAGCGCCACAACATAGCCATGTCACCACTACATCATTACTTTTATTTATTTCTTTTTGTTTATTCACCATTTTTTTCTTTAAGACTTTTTAAAATTAAGTTACACTAATTAATTAATTAAAAATACATTTTCTAAAATCAAAGACCCATTTTTATTTCCCCTCCCCCTCACTCCTTTCTTCTTCATCATTTCTATATCTTCACTGCTCTTTTTTCTGCCTCTTCACAATTTTTTTAAAAAAAAAACCTTTAGAGAAGAACCATTACAATACAACATTATCTTCTTCGAATTCCTCCTCTCCCCTCCCCTCCCTTTCCCCTCTTTGGATCTGCCTTGTGAGAATTAAAAATTATAAAACGGATCACTCAAAAATGTAAAAAATAAATAAATAACTTTAGAGAAGAACTACTACAATACCATATTTTCTTCTTCGAATCCGTCCCCTCTCCCCCACCTCAAATTTGTCTTGTGGAAATAAAAATAAAATAAAAAATGGGTCACTCAAAATTTATGTAAATTGTTAAATTTGTGAAATTGACGTCAATAAACGATAATGGTGTTGGATTTTATGGATTACTAAAGGATTGGTGAAATGAAAGTAGTTAATAAAGTTGAAGATGAAGGAAGTGGTGATGCTTTAATGGAGAAGAAGCTATATTGGGGAAGACAACAAAATTAAGAAAAAAAAATTAAATTATTTTGGGCCATCAAAAAAATTCATATTTTTTAAAAAGTTAATATATCAATAAAATAATATTTAAAATACTAATTATATATTGACCTATATAAAATGACATATGTCTGATTTCATATTTTTTTTAATATCTTCACGCGCATTTAGGAGAGTGAGTCAACTCACTCTGTCACGTCACCCCTTAGGGTGCAATTTAATTAACTTGAAAGTTGTTAAGAAGTATTTAAACTCCTGTTTAGTTAAAATGCTAAAGTAAGTTTTGCTGGCAAGTTCAAAAGAGATACTGAAAAAAAAATACTAGTCTTAAAGACTTTTTCTACGAGAGACAAAAAACAAAGATGACACACTTTGAGGTACATCTAGTATAATTTCGTATCTATTCAAGTTTTCATCACTAATATATGTACAATAATTTATTGTACATCATCACTAGGTGTTGACATATTTTGGTTCAAATCGAAAAAATCGATCGAACTGAATTTTTTTAAATTTCGATTTCAATTTGATTGGTCGATTTCAATTTAAAATATTGAAATTTTAGTTGGTTGTTACTAAAAGCATAGTCATGCATGTGAATTATGTTGAGCATACCTCTCCATTTTTAAAAGGTTGAGCATGTCATGAATGATTTTGTGACAACTCTTACAACTCTTTTTGTGCCTTTTGATTCGTTAGTGGTTAAAATGCTCAATGCTACTTGTATTTTGAAAAGGAAATAAGATTTTCAACCATTTTGATTGATTCGCAGGTCATGTGTGATGAGTTGTTGAATAATGCCTTGTGTTTGCTTTTGTCACTTAGAACTTGTCCGGTTGATCTTGAAATGTTGGTCTTGATTGAGTTTGGTTGGAGAAATGATCTTAGGCTTTCTTTGATGTTCTTGAAGTCCACTTGGCCTAAAAATCCCACCTTTGTACTAAATATATCCTTAGTTGTCCCCTTTGAGCCTAATCCTTTTTATTGGCAACCACATTACAAGCCTTATTCTTTTTGAAAAATTAACCCTCTTTTGAACCTTTCCCTCGAACTTGAGGTTCTGAAAGTTGAGGCTAAAAACCTAAGTTGGGGGTGTTATGGAAAATTCATTGAAGGGATGTTTACCACATGAGGGCTTGATATAAAAAAAAGAAGAAAAAAAGAAGAAGAGAGAAATTGAAGGATGGATGGAAAGTCTTAAAGAAAGAAAAAAACTTTGAAAAAGAAAGAAATAAAATGAATAAATGAGGCTTGAATTCTCGAAAAGTTGAAAATGGTTGTATGTGGGGCATCTAGAGTGGAAATAAGAAAAGAAAATAGAAAAGTAGTGTGGAATGTGCATGGTGAAGAGAAGTGGAGAAAGTTGGAAACGTTGAGTTGTTGTGTAGTGTTCAAGGAGGGTGTAGTCACCTATACTTAAATGATATCCTAACCTTCCCTAAGCCTACGTTACAAGCTTAACAAAGACCTTTGAGATTTCTAAGCAAATGGAGTTGAGTCAATGTTGATTGAAAATATGGGAAAGCCTATGGTGTGACATTTGTGTGCATGAGATGATTCTTTGTAAGTGTGAGTGTTGCATCTTTGTCCCTTGTCTTGTTTATATGTGTGTGGGGTTTTGGGACACTTCTTTCTTGTGAGGGCACGTAAGTTGAAAAAGTGGTGATTTTGAAAATTCCTAACTGAGCAAAGTGAGCATGTGAAAGAGTTAATGAGTTGAGTCATTTCTTGAGTTTGAGTTGTTTTCACTTAAATGATTCTTGGTTTTTGAAAATGTTTTATGAGAATGAGAGGATTTCTTTTGTGAAAATTTTGCATGTGGACTATTTGTTAGTACCAACTGAAGCCATTACCTTTGTGCTTCATTGAGAAAGGGAAATTGATTTGTGGTGTGTTTTGAAATAAGAGTCTTTGTGTTTTTTATTTTCTTTACTTAAGGACAAACAAAGTTTCTACGTCAGGGGTGTTGATGAGTGGTGGATTCCCACTCATCTGAGGCTCTTTTCGTAGTTATTTTGGCTTGCTTTAGTTTAGAATTGGTGCTTTTCATGTGGTTTTTTTCCATATTTGTAGGAAAATTAAATGGATAGTTGATTTAGGAGATATTTGAAGAAACCAAGTGAACTTGAGGCAAAAAGAGGTCAAGAGCTGAAAATGCAATTTTTGGCATGGAAAGTACCCTTCGCGAACGCGCTTGATGAAACCCAGTGAATTTATCTGCCTATTTGAATGTCTTCATTTAGGGGAAGAAGTTTGCTAAACCTGAACTCGAATCATGCATTGAGGAGTTTGAAGAAAAGTTGAATAAACTCGACATTAAGAGGAAGGAACAAGAACTTACTGCCAAAAATGCTCAAAGCCATCAACATAAAGTGGAGAGCTTGGAGATCATCACAGTGACTGTAAAAGAAGAAGAGGAAATTGGTGAATCTGAAATTACTAAAGGTAGTTTTCTCTAAGTCTATTGTTTGTTCATTCAGTTATTTCGATTTCATGTTTCATTTACAAGGTTCTCATTTTGAAAAATTTAAGGCGGAGGGAACTAGAGCTTAATGCTTATCTCTTTAATTTATACGGGTCATTTGTGCTTTTATTCATCCAAATAATTTAAAAACAATGTAGAGGAGGTAGTAGTTGTAAACAAAACATATTATATAAATAGTTGATCCTTCAATACAACTTTTTTTTCATAAATCCATATAAAATTTAAATGATGGGTTATTTTTAGAATTTTACATTTAAGAGTAGATACTGATAAAAAAGCTCTAAAGTCACTTTGGCGAGAGAGTTGGAGATATATAAAGAGGCTCATCGCACTTTTGAATATTTCCTTTTGCCTCCATTCTTCCGTCTCTTTCAATTATTTGTTACTCTCAGTAGCATCAAGAAGATTAGCAATGGAGTAACAACACAAGAATCAGAAGGTATGCTAGACCAAAATGATGATATCGAGGATAGATGGCCCTTTCCCTGTTGAGCAACTTCAGGTTTCACAATTTCACTTTTCCTTCTTGAATTGAGAGGTTATACATATAAAGTTTTGCTTTGCTCTTTGTTTTATGTCATTTTTATGATAAGCTGATGCTTTTTACCTTGACCCATTTCCCCTTTTCCTCTAATCCATAATCTCGATTTTCTTGTTCTTTTGGGTGTCATTTCCTAACCCAGATGTTTTTTTCCAACTTTAATTCAACTCGTCTGGAATCTTGGATTGGGGTAGCCATTCTTATGATAATTAATGATTGTTTATGACTTCATATTCAATGTGTAGCTGGGTATGATGTTGAATTGTGCTTTTGTGTTAAATCTTGAATCTTAAATTGTGTTCTGGGTTGAATCTTTAATTGTACAAAACTGAATTTTGTGACGCTGTAAATTGAATTCATTTTTAAGTCCCTTTCCCGGCAGGTTGAGCTCACAGAGAACTAATACCATTGCCAAAGAGGAGAAAAAAATTCAGATCCAATTGCAACTTTCACACACGATCTAGTAAGTTTCTCTTCCACTGAAAATCTTTGTGAGTCTTGTGAACCCTTACAGTTTCTGGCATAATATCGTTATTGTAGCATTCTGAAGTTCTCATTTGACATCTTGTTAGCCTTACATTGGGAATTTGATTCTGATCCATGTTTATTATAGTTGTTCCTTCATCTGGGACTTCTTGTATTGAATTATATGTTTATCTTTGAGTACCTACAAAACAGAAAACTTGATTAGCAAAAAAATTAACTACCATGTTCCCCTCCCTTAGTGTCTGCTCGATTTCCACATCTCTATGAGCCATTAATCTGCTTATCATCTTGATTTCACAAGCCATGATACACGGGACTTCCCATATTCCATCTAGTATCTGTTTGATTGTGAAAGAATCAGTTTCAAGGATAACAGGCATCAAATTGTTTAAAATACAAAATTCCATTCCACTTCTTAACGCCACTAGGTCCCGAATTTCCTTTTGAAGCTCCATCTGAATTGCACTTATAGACACCTTCATTACGTAGTTTCCACTTCGCCACTTTACATTCAATTAATGGGGTTAGGCTTCAAAGAATTTCACTATCAGAGGCCAACTATCAGGGATGTTCCTCAACCAAGGATACCTTGTAATTGCCAAGTAGTGAAGGTTCCTATTTATCTCATTAATCATACCTTGCACAAACATCTTACCACCATGCCTTATCATATTCCTCCTCTTCCAAATTTGCCACATTATAAAAGTAGGGACAGCATTAAAATGTGGTCTTAGTTTGACAGAACATGTAGCATTCCACCATTTAAACATGGTGTCTTTCGGATGTGGGAAAGGGCCTCGCAAACCTCCTGCTGCTGCAAATGTTTTCCACAAAGTGGTAGCTACTGGACAAGTAATAAAAAGATGCTCGTAAGATTCTTTGGATAATGTTTTACAACAACAACACCTTACATCATCTACCAGGGTTATTCGAATTAGAAATTCCCCAATTGGGAGCTTCTTTTTCCATAACCTCCATATGAAAAAAGAGGCTTTAAAAGGAATTCCTTTTTCCCAAATGAACTTGAATTCTTCCTGTTACTTGCATTTCTCAAAATCTCCCAAGCACTATTAACATTGAATTTTCGTGAGTTGTGTGCCATCCACCATATCTTTTCCCACTCAGCTGTATCCTCTCCACGTCCAACTTTATCAATAATGTGATTACATACCTCCTCCAGAAAAAGATGATTTAACAAATTGTCATTCCACCTTCGTTGTGACCTCAACTAAGTCACACTAAGTTGCTCGGACTCGGGTGCGGGTGTCTGATACGGGTTTGGATCTAGAGGTCAGATCCTTCATGATCAAATTTTAAAGATTTGGGGATATGGATCCATGTATGGATACGGGTGTGAGGATTCACCTAAATATAATTAAAATATCTAAAAATAGAGTTATAAAACCTAATTATGAGATATTAGCAAAGGGGCATGATCAAATCCAACTCTAGCCTGATGATCTAATTCTACACATCCCAAAAAGCACAGAAAAGCTTGATTAAGAACAATCCTGTCCAGCCTTTTGAAAATATAAGCATCATCTATTCTCCCATTCCACCATGTAAAAGGGCTACTTTTGAAATTAATATAAAAAAGATCATATGAATTAGTGCTAAAAGGAAAGTCGTTATATTCAGTTAGATATACAGGAAGTCCTCCAATCTTCTCCTCATCATTCATAATAACATTGAAATCCCCACCAACAAACCAGGGAAGTCTCATGTTCTGACTCAAGAGGTAAATATCATCCCACAACTGTAATCTCTCAGTAACTTCACACTTAGCATATACCGTAGTGGTAATTACCTTGGAAAGAAAGCTGAATAGTAAGTTGTTGGTCTGAATATGCCAGTACTTCTACATGAATTGCTCCTGTACAAAAACCCAATTTTTTTCCATTTTGATTATAGTTTGCATAATGCATGCCCAATATCCTCTTGTAACTTTGTATATGCCTAATATATTAAAAAGGTTCCATCAATGCAATAATGGAAAAACCATTATGTCGGTGTAGCATTTGCACTCTAAAAAGAATGTTGGGATTTCACAGATCTAATGTTTCAAAATAAAGCTTTTAGATTCATTATTACTTGATTTTCCACTCCTAGGAAGTGTCCTTTTAGGTTTACTATTAACTTTGGCCTTGCACTTTTTACCTTTTGAGAATGCGTGTGGAGATAAATCAGGATCCTTCACCAACTGATTGATATTTTGATGTCCCTCTATTTCCTCTTTATCTTCTCTTTTACCGTCTTTATCCTGATTATTTATCTGTGCTGCAACTCCTATGATACCCGTTAGCTGATGAGAAACAATTTCATGTAGAACTTGCATGGGAGAAGCTTGCTTTTGGACCAATTCTAATTGTGCGTTTGTTGCAGGTACAATCTCCTTGTGTTGATCATTAGTCTTAATCAACAATTGTTTCTGGGACACACTGGGTACCTTGCAATCATATCAGAGTCATCACCTACTACCCCAACACTAGTAAAATCCACTTGAAGTGGTTCATGGAACTCTGCCAATGCTAGGGCCTCTTTCTCGACTTGCTCCGCATCTGCTACATGTTTGTTTTTCTCAAATATTGTCACTGCTGCTTCATTATTCAGTATTTGATCTTGAGGACTACTCCTGCTATTGATTTCATTATCTTAAGGACCTTGCATCTGTTGTGGTTTCTCTCTTCCTTCCCCACTATATCGAGGACTTGATTTGCCACTGCCATGGCGTTGTTGATGATGTGTTTGTAGCGTTCTGTTACCCATCTTGCTTGCATTTTCTTACTGCCTTTGTGAGGAGCTTATGTGGTAGCAGTACTTCGGATGAGGAGGACCTCACATTTCCTACCGGCTCGAGCTGAGAGTGATGCAATTTAGGGAGTCCCTCGTATTTTCTTTTGATATTTTGATTGTGAGGACACAATCTCATTTTCAGTTGGGGGTGCCTCCCTTGTAGTCATTTTGTTGATTGTTTTTGCGTACAATGATTGTGCCCTTGCCGGGCATACTTTTCTTTCTTTGTTATGGATTGGTGTGCCCTTATCGGGATTTGATATTGTGGATGTTTCTCTGGATATTGTGTTGAAATGGTCTATTTTAGTTTTTGATTTTTAGTTTGTAGCTTGTTTGTTTTTCTTTTGATAGTAAGATTTGGATTGACGATGCCCGATGATGGATAGAGAGTGATGACTTTCTTAATGGTAAATTGTCGATTGCTTGTGAGTGTTTGATTGGCGTTGATTGTGGCGAATTCTAAGTAGCTGTTCTCGAATAGATGCATGAGGTTGCCTGATGATGGATTTGTTGACGGCTTTCTTAAGGGAAAAATCATCGTCTTTTTGGGAAGTTTTTGACTTGGTTGGTACTAAGAGCATAGTCATGCATGGAATGAGCATACCTCTCAAATTTTAAAGGGTTGATCATGCATGACTTGATTGAGTTTGTTGGAGAATGATCTTAGGCTTTCTTTGATGTTCTTGAGTCCACTTGGCCTAAAAATCCCACCTTTGTACTAAATATATCCTTAGTTGTCCCCTTTGAGCCTAATCCTTTTTATTGGCAATCACATTACAAGTCTTAGCCTTTTTGAAAAAGTAGTCCTCTTTTGAACCCTTCCCTCCTTGAACGAGGTTCTGAAAGTTGAGGCTAAAAGCCTAAGTTGGGGGTGTTATGAAAAATTCATTGAAGGAATGCTTACCACATGAGGGCTTGATATAAAAAAAGGAGAGAAATTGAAGGATGGATGTTAAAGAAGGAAAAAACTTTGTAAAAGAAAGAAAGAAAATGAATAAATGAGGCTTGAATTCTCGAAAAGTTGAAAATGGTTGTATGTGGGGCATCTAGAGTGGAAATAAGAAAAGAAAATAGAAAAGTAGTGTGGAATGTGCATGGTGAAGAGAAGTGGAGAAAGTTGGAAACGTTGAGTTGTTGTGTAGTGTTCAAGGAGGGTGTAGTCACTTATACTTAAATGATATCCTAACCTTCCCTAAGCCTACATTACAAGCTTAACAAAGTCCTTTGATATTTCTAAGCAAATGGAGTTGAGTCAATGTTGATTGAAAATATGGGCAAGCCTATGGTGTGACATTTATGTGCATGAGATGATTCTTCATGAGTGTGAGTGTTGCATCTTTGTCCCTTGTCTTGTTTACATGTGTGTGGTTTTGGGACACTTCTTTCTTGTGAGGGCACGTAAGTTGAAAAAGTGGTGATTTTGAAAATTCCTAATTGAGTAAAGTGAGCATGTGAAAGAGTTAATGAGTTGAGTCATTTCTTGAGTTTGAGTTGTTTTCAGTTAAATGATTCTTGTTTTTTGAAAATGTTTCATGAGAATGAGAGGGATTTCTTTTGTGAAAATTTTGCATGTGGACCATTTGTTAGTACCAACCGAAGCCATTACCTTTGTGCTTAATTGAGAATGTAAAATTGATTTGTGGTGTGTTTTGAAATAAGAGTCTCTTGTGTTTTTGATTTTCTTTATTCGAGGACAAAGAAAGTTTCTAAGTCGGGGGTGTTGATGAGTGGTGGATTTCCACTCATTTGAGGAACTTTTTGTAGTTATTTTGGCTTGCTTTAGTTTAGAATTTGTGCTTTTAATGTGGTTTTTTTCATATTTGCAGGAAAATTAAATGGAGAGTTGATTTAGGAGATATTGGAAGAAACCAAGTGAACTTGAGGTAAAAAGAGGTCAAGAGCTGAAAATGCAATTTCTGGCATGAAAAGTACCTTGCGCGAACGCGCTTGAAGAAACCAAGTGAACATTATCTGCCTATTTGAATGTCTTCATTTAGGGGAAGAAGTTTGCTAAACCTGAACTCGAATCATGCATTGAGGAGTTTGATGAAAAGTTGAATAAATTCAACAGAGGAAGGAATAAGAACTTACTGCCAAAAATGCTCAAAGCCATCAACAAAAAGTGGAGAGCTTGGAGAGCATCACATTGACTGAAAAAGAAGAAGAGGAAATCGGTGAATAAGAAATTACTAAAGGTAGTTTTCTCCAAGTCTATTGCCTATATATGTAGTTATTACTATTTCATGTTTCATTTACAAAGTTTTCATTTTGAAAATATTTTTGGCGGAGGGAACTAGAGCTTCATGCTTGTCTCTTTAATTTATACAAGTCATTTGTGCTTTTATTCATCTAAATAATTTAAAACAATGTAGAGGAGGTAGTAGTTGTTAGCAACTTATTACGTGGTAGTAATTTATATAAATAGTTGATCCTTCACTACAACCTTTCTTTCAAAAATCCATATAAAATTTAAATGATGGGTTTTTTCAGAATTGTACATTTATGAGTAGATATTGATAAAAACAGCTCTAAAGTTATTTTGCTGAAAGTGCTGGAGATATATAGAGAGGCTAGTGGTGAAACTGATTGATAAAACTTTCAAAGTCAATGTGCAAACTGTATAGACAAAATGAGTGAAGCCAACATGAAGCAGTATTGTTGTATCTGCTCTGTTTCATATGATCTATAATGGAAAGGAGTGGGCTTAGTTCCTGATTTGGTTATCTTGAATTTTCTGTAACTTCATTTTCTTAGTCATGTAACAGATTCTGAAGTCACTGATCCATCAATGGAAGTGCAAACAGAATATTCACCTTTGGAACCACCATGTGCTGAGTCGGAAGCAAATTCTCATGCTTCCAGTGTGGTGACTGATTCAGTAATTGATGAAAATGAAGTTCAATCCTATATAAATCGCACCAGAGGTTCCTTACATCCTATACCCTATACAAATACTAACAATTGTACATTTGCAGGTTCCACTAGATCCAGAGCTAACAACAACAGTAAAAGTGATCAAAATCTTGATACTTCAAATTCCACTACATCCAGAGCTAAGAACAACAACAAAAGTGATCAAAATCTTGATACTTCCAATTCCACTAGAAGAATAACCAGGTTCTGGCGAAGGTCCTAGACCAGCCTCTTAGAATTAAACGTTTCCTTGCATTTTCAATTATATCGGGGTAGTTAACTTTCCTTTCAACTGCATTGTATGCTAACTTTTTTTATGGTCAATGGTCCTCTGAGCCTAATCATGTTGTGGATCATTTTCCTGAAAAATGTAAGATTCAGTTCTTGATTGAGTTCCAGTACACTCTGAGGTAATTCTATGGATCATATAGGATTCAATTCTCCATATTTTATGAACTTCTTTTGTTCCACATTTGATTTTGGTCTTTCTACAAAGTTATTTTTGTTTGTGAATCCAACTTGTTTGATATTGAGACATAGTAGTTGTTATTGTTTCGGTTCTCTATCCAAGTCGCTTTAAAAGAAATAACAAGCCTAGCAATAGACACGTTGTTTTCTATGCCAAGATCATGCTGATTACTAGGTTAGAAGTTGCTACAAGGCCTTTGCTTGCCTCCCATTGGCTAAGATCGGTGCATTCTCTGCCTAGGTGTTGGCAATTAAATATTTAACTAGGTAAATTACCCGTGCTTCGCACGGGATTGAACTATTTTATGAAGCTTATATATGATCATTCGGTAATATTCCTATTTTTGATACATACACTATATTGTCAAGAACATAATTAACTAAATTCAAATGGAGAACCTTTGGCTCCTTTCTTATGAACCTCCATCATTCTCTTTTTTATTATAGTATGTCGTATCATGTATATGTTAAAAATGACACTAAAATTGTTAGTATCATAAATGTTTTTCCTCATTATCTCAGAATAGTCTTACTATTGCTTAGGTTTCATATCACCGGCCCCAACTTATTTGGAATTGAACCATAAATATTGTTATGGTTATAGTATGTAGTTACAAAGAATTAATGTCATTATCAACCAAGCTGTAGGTGGCATTTGAATGGAACTGTTAACAACTGAATTTTCTTAACCAAAATTTTGACACATAACATATTAAAATCTTACAACATAATTTTGTGAGCACTGTAACTCACAAATATGCACAAATAATAATAAAGACAACCTTACTTTCCTAACAATCAAGAAGAAAAGGTATGTTGCTCAACATATATTTCAAAAAGATAGTCTGTCGAGCCTTATCCCAGTTTACAGTTCACAAATTAAATTGAAAGAAGCTAAAAGAAAATGTTAGTACTTCATTATAAAAAAAAAACAAAAAACATAATAATAAAAAAGTTATCACTACAACAAAAGTTATCTTTAACGGCAATTAATAGCTTAATTGTCGCTAATTATGAATTTTCAGAGGCAATTGGTACTCTCTATAAATGTCCCTAAAGTCTATAGCAACATTGAATCTAATGACAATTAATTAATGTCGGTAAAGGTTCTAGCACTCTTCGTTAATGTGCATATTTATTGCCGTTAAAAATTATTTTTGTTTTAGTGTATTTTGGGACATTTGTTAGTTTCAAGAAAACTTGATCTCTTATTATGCTCAAAAGGAATAGATGAAGAAATATGGCAAATTAGTTAACTTGCGATAAAAGTAGTGGACTAATTGTCTCTATACTAATATTCTAGGAAGAGTGCAATGGCATACAAAATGTTTGTACCTAAGAAAAAAACAATCAAAATAATATACTAACTGTGGCAAGCAAGAGAGCGATCTGTTTGGTTCTTTTAACTAACTTCATCATTGGTTCCGTATTAGTTATCACATATTTGTTATTGTTTGCTATCAAATATAGCACAACCCACAAGCAATTTTCCCAAAAAGTATACGAAGAAACCTATATATAGGGACAAAAGAGAAGATAAATTTTCAATGATCCTCACAGGAATTTTCAACAGAGTTAAAAAAAAGTCACCAAAATAGCAAAAAGAAATTGCAATATACATGAATCATGAAACATACTTCATAAGAAGCTGGAATAATGTATTTGAATTCGACTCCTCAATAGCGAAAAAACCTACAAATAATAGTGGCAGAAATAAAAGTTTTGTTTATTAAAAAAGTTACCAAGTTCAATAAATAAATAAATTGTTTATTAAAGAACCAAATGTAATGAATTCAACCATTTCAGCAGCGTTATGAGTTTTGGATCGAGAAGTACAAGAGTAGTAATGTCGCATTGCAATTAAAATAATGTTTGTTAGTTTATATGAATAAACATGTTGAAAGGGACAAAAAAGAAGATCAATTTTCAATCATCCTTGTTGAGATTTTAAACATAGCTGAAAAAAAGTAACCAAAATAACAAAAAGAAATTGCCATAGTTACATGAATCACTATGACTTATAGTAAATATTAAGCTTCAAAAAATAGGAGGAAGAAAACTTTGAGGAATTAAACATTAAACAACCTTCATAAGAAGCTTAATATATGTATTTGAATTTGACTACCCTATATTGGAAAAAACCTACAAATAATAGTGTCAGAAAATACCTCTATTTATACACAACAAAGGGTAGTGTGAACAAATTCTTATTGTGCCTTATCGAAAAGGTCACAACTTTTTGGAAAAGTTAGAACCCTTCGAAAGGTCACAACCTTTAATAAAAGTCACAATTTTTCATAAAAGTCACAACTCTTCATAAAAGGAACAACTTTTCATAAAAGTTACAACTTTTCGTAAAAGTCACAACTATTTGGAAAAGTTACAACCCTTCGGAAAGGTCACCTTTCATAAAAGTCACAACTTTTCATAAAAGTTGCAACTCTTCATAAAAGTCGCAACTCTTCCTAAAAGTCGCAACTCTTCATAAAAGTCACAGTTTTCCATAAAAGTCACAACTTTTCATGAAAGGGGAAGGGTAGTTTTTGAAATAAAATAAATTAAAAGGGAATCCTGATTTGTGGTGGCGCCACGTAGGCGGGTGTAGGGTTCTTTTATATATATATATATGATTTTGTTCCTTTCCTCTTCATCTTCCCGCTCCACATTTCCCATTTCAAACTCTACTCCCCACCCACACCCCACCTCCCTTCTTTATCGCTTTATGCTTATTCAAAATCAGATCAGAAAATTCCCACCATTTTACGCTATAGAAATCTTCAAACCTTACTCTTAAATGTCTCAATCTTTCATATTTCCAAAAATGTTTAGCCCCTGTTGAAGAGGAAGACTCAGATTGCAGTCGCCCCTCAGTTCAAAATCCCACTTTAGTTAGTGCTCTTCATCCTTCTGAGTTGGAAGAATTCATCATATGTATTTCCCATCGTGGGTTTTCACCTTACCGAAACTCCCAAGACCAAATTTTCAATCTCTTTTGAAATTCTTCATGTGGGTTCTCATTCTTTTTTTCAATTTTCCTACTTGGTTCACATTCCTTGCCATTTTTCCATCTGGGTTCTCTTTTTTTTGTTTTCTTTTTGAATTTTCCATCTGGGTTGTCATTCTTTTTTTATTTTTCCAACTCATTTCTCTAAATTTATTGTTTTTTGTTTGCAATTAAACATGTGTCTCCTTTGACTTATCTGGCAAAGAGCTATTCTGCGTGGAGGAGCAAGATGTGTTCGATCTTGTGTATTCGTCAATGAAGGAGTTGCCTTGCCTTACTTCTGGCTGTAAGCTCTATCTTGTGGAGTCAGTTAGGGCCAATCTCAGTGTACTGCTCCCTACTGTGGATTCTCTCTGGAGGGTATCTCAGCAGAAGGATGGAAATGCTGATGAATAGAAGAATGTCAGTGAAGAGGATGAGTGTTCGCTTGCTGATCGAGTTGCATCATATCGAAATGCTTTCCAAATATACACTTTCTTCCTCATTCACATTGTGCTCATTGAGGAGTCTAAATCTAGTTCTAACAACATTACAAAAGTAAGCTCCTTTCTTTATCTGATAGTGTGTGTTTAACTGAGAGAGAGAGAGATCATGTAGTATATTCCCAAGTAGTGCAATTTTATCAATTGCTTATACTGAATTTACTTTTTTTAGTCAATGCAACTGCATGTTTGAATGTGTCTTCTTGCTGGTAATGGAATATCGTAATCCTGCATGTATAGTTGATACTAAAAATGATCAAAGGTTGTTACTCCCTCAGTTTCAATTTGTTTGACTTGACACAAAGTTTAAGAAAGTAAAGAGTACTTTTGAATTTTGTAGTCTTAAAACTAAAACTGTATACTGTACCGAAATGTTCTTTGATTTTCTGGTCACAAACATACCATGCAGGATAATGAAATTAAGGAGTTTTCAAATTAGAAAAGAGGCATTCTTTTTTTAAAAGCCTAGAAAGGAAGGTAAGACAAACAAATTCAAACAAAGGGAGTACTGAAATGATCTTAGGCCGGGTTTCAAGGGATTCTAGCGAATTTGAGTTTAGTTGATTTTGTGATGTCCTTGTGTGTTTTTTTTTTCCTTTAAAGCTCTTCTTGAAATTATATGTTCCCTTTTGTATCATAAGGAAAGCTGTCGGATCAAGGTGGTTTTCTGATCTTTATCATCTTTCTTCTTCTAAAATTTGGCATCTCACTCCTGTCTAGCATGTAGTGTCCTCTAGCTTCTTTTGGTAGCTGATGGACATGGAAGTAATGTCGAGGGACTTCACTGTTATGGCTAGTTTTAGATAAAACATCAACCACAAAGTTAGCCTCTCTAAAGGTGTCATTACAGGAAAAGGGTTGGAACTAATCACATGTTCTCTTAAGGTTAGCTACATCATTCTGCAAATTCTAAGGTGGAGCAGCTTGCTGTTTTATCTAGTGAACCACTAACTCAGAGTCTACTTCCAAAATCACCTGGTTAAAACTATTATTTAGACACCAAGATAGACCCCATTAAGCAGCTTCAATCTCTGCTTGGTTGTTGGTACCATGGCCTAGTTGAGTAGCATAAGCATAGATTAAATCAACTTGGGCATCTCTGACAATACCACCAGCCCCCATCTTTCCTGGGTTGTCTAATGCACTACCATCAGTTTTGATTTTAACCACATTTGTAGGTGGCTTAAACCAACTTACCTTTGTAATTTTGATAACATGGAAGAAATTTCCTCCAAACTATATCAACTCAGGCCTTTTGGATGACCATTTTATGTAAGGAAAGTTGATGAGTAGGAGGTTGTTGATGTCTTTAAACACCAAGTATATCACTATACTTATATTAGATTTGTTTCCTCCATATTTGCATGCATATCTATTTTTCCACAGGTTCCAACAAGTAAAGATAGTGATTACTGGAAACACCAAGGCCATAAGAGGTTCATACATGTAATGTCAAGAGGAAACATGAATATAGAAGAAGAGAGGCGGTGGAAATAGCAAACAAGAACAAAACAAAAACAACCCAAGCAAATGACACTCAGGTAACTACTCTACTAATTAAATCTCAGTCTATTAAGAATAATATTTTTGTTAGTATTTCAGGTACCAAAGAATAGCTAGCAAGAACTCATTAGGATCAACAAAAAATGCAAGAAGACCAATGGCAGACATAAAAGAAAAATAAATTTAGAGGCTATCCTAAAAACAATCAGAGGAATCACCAAAAAACCAACAAAGTCAGGTTTATAAACCAGTACCACATCAGAATCAGACCAGTCAGGAACAACAAAAAGGTATTGATTCAATGCTCCCCACCCCTCAACCTGATAGTAGTGTTGCAGTCCCCACCCTAGTGTTGCCCCTAATGTTTATTAGGACAATCAAATCAAGGATGCCAACAATAAGCAAGGTATTGACTCAATGCTCCCCACCCCTCAACCCCATGGTAGTGTTGATGTCCCCATTCCCAGTGTTGCCCCAAAAGTATTTCATAACAAGCAAAGCAAGGATGCCAACAATAGTATTAACTCAATTCTCCATCAACCCCACCCACTAATAATTGTGTTCTTTTATCTGGATCTGAAAAGTCTGGAGGTGTGAAAGGGGGTATGCAGGAGAAAATCACCAACTTTCAAAAAGGGGATTCAAAAGGAGGTGGTAGTTCTAATATGGATGACTCTAGGATTGACCTTAGAGCTCCTACTACCACAACTCATCAAGCTCCTATGATACAAGGTAACATTAACAACAAGATCAACATGACTACTCAGAATCTGAGTCCAATTTTGATTGAAGATATAGACCTTAATTCTGGAGATTCTCTATATTATGAGTCTATGGAGGGGTCTGAATTGGTTCACAGTGATGATGAGGGTAAGGTGAACTTATGCAGGGTTGAGGTTAATGCTCTAGTTCAACAAGAAAAAGTGAATCCTGTGTATAAAGAAGCTGAATAAAGGGGTCATTTTCAGGCAGCAACTCAGACCATGAGTTTAAGTCTTAGGATTTAGGGTTTAGGGTTTAGGCCGTAAGGTTTAAGGTTTAGGGTTTAGGGTTTAGGTTTCGGGTTCAGAGTTTAGGGTGTAAGCCATAAATTTTAATGTTTAAGGTTTATGGATTAGTATTTAGGGTTTATGATTTAGGGTTAAGGGTTTAGGATTTAGGCCCTAATATTTAGGGTCTAGAGTATAGGGTTTATGGCTTAGGATTTAGGGTGTAGGCCCTCTTAGTTTAAGGTTTATGATTCATAGTTTAGGCCCTAGGGTTTAGGGTTTAGTCCCAAAAGTTTAGGGTTCAGAGTTTAAACCCTAAGGTTTAGGATTTAGGGTTTAGGGGTTAGAATTTATGGTTTACGCTTAAGGATTTAGGTTCTAAAGTTTAGAGTTTAGGGTTTAAGGTTAAAGTCCTAATTAGGTTTAGGGTTTAGGCCCTAATTAGGTTTCAAGTTTAGGGTTTAGATTTGAGGCCCTAAGGTTAGGGTTTAGGCACTATGATTTAGTGATTTAGGTTTAGGACTTAGAATTTATGGTTTAAATTTTAGACCATAAGGTTTAGGGTTTAGGATTTAGGGTTTAGTCCCTAGGGTACAACGATTTAGGGTTTAGACCCTAAGGTTTAAGGTTTAGAGTTTATGGTTTAGGCCATAAGGTTTAGGGTTAAGGATTTATGGTTTAGGCCATAAGGTTTAGGGTTGAGGATTTATGGTTTATGGTTTATGATTTATGATTTAGGGTTTAGATTTTAGGCTCTAAGGTAAAAGGGCTTAGGCCCTAAGGTTTACAATTTATTGTTTATGGTTTATGGTTTATGGGTTAGGGTTTCGTGTTTATGGTTTAGGTTTTAGGATTTAGGACCTCAGGTTTAGATTTTATGCTTTAGGGTTTAGGGTTTAAGGCTTATGGTTTATGGTTTAGTGGTTCGGGTCTAAGGTTTAGAGTTTAGAGTTTATATTTTAGGCTTTAGGGTCTAGGTCCTAAGGTTTAGGGTTTAGGGTTTAGGCCATTAGGTTTATAGTTTAGGGTTTAGGTACTAAGTTTAGGGTTTAGGACCTAAGTTTTAAAGTTTAGGGTATAGAGTTTCGAGTTAAGGGTTTAGGCCCTAAGGTTTAGGGTGGTCTATCTTAGTTTTTGATTTGTAGTTTGTGGCTTCTTTGTTTTTGTTTACATATTTGAGATATGGATTGATGATTACCGATGATGGATAGATTGACGACTTTCTTAAGGGTAAATCTTCGATTGCTTGTGAGTGTTTGATTGGTGTTGGATGTGGCAAAGTCTGAATAGAATTTAGGGTTTAGGCCCTAAGGTTTAGGGTTTAAAAATTAGGGTTTAGGGTTAGACATGTAGGTTTAGGGTTTAGGGTTTAGGGTTGACGTTGTAAGGTTTAGGATTTGAGATTTAGGACCTAATGTTTAGATTTTATGATTTAGGGTTTAGGGTTTAAGGCTTATGGTTTATGGTTTAGTAGTTAGAGTCTAAGGTTTAGAGTTTATATTTTAGGTTTTGGGGTCTAGGTCCTAAGGTTTAGGGTTTAGGGTTTAGGCCATTAGGTTTATAGTTTACGGTTTAGGCACTAGGTTTAGGGTTTAGGACCTAAGTTTTAGAGTTTAGGGTATAGGGTTTCAAGTTTAGGGTTTAGGCCCTAAGGTTTAGGGTGGTCTGTCTTAGTTTTTGATTTGTAGTTTGTGGCTTCTTTGTTTTTGTTTAAATATTTGAGATATGGATTGATGATGCCGGATGATGGATAGATTGATGACTTTCTTAAGGGTAAATCATCGATTGCTTGTGAGTGTTTGATTGGTGTTGGATGTGGCAAAGTCTGAGTATGGTTTAGGGTTTAGGCCCTAAGGTTTAGGGTTAGGCATGTAGGTTTAGGGTTTAGGGTTTAGGGTTGACATTATAAGGTTTAGGATTTGAGATTTAGGACCTAATGTTTAGATTTTATGATTTAGGGTTTAGGGTTTAAGGCTTATGGTTTATGATTTAGTGGTTAGAGTCTAAGGTTTAGAGTTTTATTTTAGGTTTTAGGGTCTAGGTCCTAAGGTTTAGGGTTTAGGGTTTAGGGTTTAGGCCATTAGGTTTATAGTTTACGGTGTAGGCACTAGGTTTAGGGTTTAGGACCTAATTTTTAGAGTTTAGGGTATAGGGTTTCGAGTTTAGCGTTTAGGCCCTAAGGTTTAGGGTGGTCTATCTTAGTTTTTGATTTGTAGTTTGTGGCTTCTTTGTTTTTGTTTAAATATTTGAGATATGGATTGATGATGCCGGATGATGGATAGATTGATGACTTTCTTAAGGGTAAATCATCGATTGCTTGTGAGTGTTTGATTGGTGTTGGATGTGGCAAAGTTTGAGTACGGTTTAGGGTTTAGGGTTTAAAAATTAGGGTTTAGTGTTAGGCATATAGGCTTAGGGTTTAGGGTTGATGTTGTAAGGTTTAGGATTTGAGATTTAGGCCCTAAGGTTAAGGTTTCAGGTTTAGTTTCTAAGGTATTGGGTTTAGATTTTAGGCCCAATTAAATTATTTTGAATGCCATATCACTTGTGTGTATGTTTCTAACAGAAAATTATAATGGAAACTGGTATGAGAGGAATTAGCTGACATCAGAAGTCTGATGGAGGGGCCATGGCCTATCTGTGGTGAATTTAATATATGTAGGACGACATTATGAGAACTTCAGCTATGGGGGAATTTTCAGATTGTACGGAAGGCATGGGACTAGTTGATTTGCAGCTTGATGTGGAACTTACACTTGGTTTAAATGAGGCAACCATATTAATTCCTTTGGAATATACATGATATTGGTTTCCACCGAATGTTATAGCCAATTTAGTAATTTAAAGCAGTCTACTCTACACAAAGTGGTTTTGGGTCATGTCCCAATTGCTCTATTATTTTTAGGGCTTAAACACTAAGGTATATGGTTTAGGTTTTAAGGTTTTGGCATTAAGGTTTAGGGTTTAAGGTTTAATGTTAAGGCCCTAAAGTTTAGGGTTTAGTCCCTAAGGTGGAGAGTTTAGGGTTTAGTCCCTAAGGTGTAGGGTTTAGGGTTTAGGCCCTAAGGTTTAGGATTTAGAGTTTATGATTTATTGTTTAGGCCCTAAAGTTTAGGGTTAAAGGTTTGGGGTTGAGGGTTTGTGGTTTATGGTTAAGGGGTTAGGGTTTACAATTTAGGCCCTAAGTTTTAGAGTTTACGCACTAAGGCTGAAAGTTCATAATTTATGATTTATGGTTTAGGGTTTAGACCCTAAGATTTAGGGTTTTGGCACTAAAGCTTAGATTTTATTGTTTATGATTTAAGGGTTTATGTCCTAAGGTTTAGGGTTTAGCGTTTAGGCCCAAAGGCTTAGGGTTTTGGGTTTATGGTTTATGGTTTTGGGTTTAGGCCCTAAGACTTAGAGTTTAGGATTTAAATTTTAGGCCCTAATGTATAAGGTTTAGAGTTCAGAATTTAGGGTTGGGTGTAGGGTATAGGGTTTAGGCCCTAAGGTTTAGGATTTAGCGTTTAGATAGTAGGTCCTAAGGTTTAGGTTTTAGGATTTATGGTTTAGGCCCTAAGGTTTATGATTTATGGTTTAGGCCCTAAGGTTTATGATTTAGGGTTTAGATCCTAAGATTTATGGTTTATGGTTTATAATTTAGGTTTTAGAGTTTAGGCCCTAGGATTTAGAGTTTATGGTTTAGGATTTAGGCCACAAGGTTTAAGTTTTAGGTCCTAAGGTTTAGGTTTAGGGCTTAAGGCTTAGGGTTTTGGATTTATGGTTTATGTTTTAGGGTTTACGCCCCAAGGTTTAGGGTTTAGGATGTAGGCCCTAAGGTTTAAATTTTAGGGTTTTGGCCCTAAGAGGTTAAGCGTTTAAGTCCTAAGGTTTAGGGTTTAAGAATTAGAGTTTAGTGTTAGGCCCAAAGGTTTAGGGTTTACGGTTTAGGCCCTAAGGTTTAAGGTTTAGAGATTAGAGTTTAGGGTTAGGCCCGAAGATTTAGGGTTTATGACTTAAAGTTTTTTTTTAGTGACCCTTGAGGTGGGTCATGGATTGAGCAACACCCCTAGGCCTAATCATTAATAAACAAAAATAAGGGAAATACAAGGAGGGACATAAACCTTACCTCCGATCCTATGGTGGTTCATAAGTCGGCTATCCTACTAAGGACGGCCAACTCATCCCCGATACTAGAAAAGAAACCTAGATCAATTATGCACCTAGAAGAGAGGACTCCTCTGAATACAAAAAATCTAGGAAAGCGAAAAATGAGGGAGACTCTCCCTTTACAAAGTGTGAAGAAAAAACAAGAAAAAAACAAAAGGGCATCTTCACATGAACCATATGGAAAGCTGTCGGATCAAGGTGGTTCTCTGATCTTCTTCATCTTTCTTCTTCTAAAATTTGGCATCTCACTCTTGTCTAGCATGTACTATCCTCTAGCTTCTTTTGGTAGCTGGTGGACATGGAAGTAATTGTAACGACCTGACAGCACCCCCTAGTCGTTACCGGCATATTCGACCTCTCGGAGGTCTTATACAAGCCCTTAGCATTCATCATTGCATTATCATAGAAAAATAGCGGAAAATTTAAAACTTATCATAATATAACACAAGACTTAGAAAGTCACCTCATTTAAACCTTTAATACACAATCGGAATACTATGTCTCAAAGTAGCCATCTTAAAATACGACTACAACACAAGAGGGACACATCCCTTACAGTACAAAAGGAACTACTGTCTAGTACAATGAACTAAAAGAAAATCTTAAACATAAAGGTCCTTGAATCTTTAAGGACACACTCGAACTTGGGAATAGTAAGCCAAGCTCACCACCTCTAGGAAAGTCCTTTAGCCACCACCACCTACACTTGGTGTAAAAAGATGAAGAAGAATGGTGTTAGTACAAGAATGCACTAAGTATGATAACCATGCAAAAACATGCTTTTAAGAGGACATTTAGTTGGACACCATGCGTCATGCCTTTTTAGAGAAACATCATGAACCTTTAACACAATAGGCACAAGCACATAGAGCCACTTATAACATTTTAGGCACATTCAATGCATACAATACATTACCTTCCTCTTTATCTTAACTCCTTTCATCAAGCAACCCTTAGGGAATACTTAGTGCAATGTATCACCTTAAGGTTACCAAAGGTGAGATTACATATAGCTTTCATCAATACAACCACATATATGCATAGAGTCATAAGCACACCATAAGACACAGTCTTCACATAGGAACCATTACCTAAGACAACCCACAAGTTACACTAGTGCAATGTGCAAGTAGCATTCCATAATACTACTCACACCAAGTGTTCCTAGGAAGCCACCATAGACTAGGCACATCATATTCAACAAGTCATAACATCTTCATTTAACATTAGTCATAAGACCAACATACTTCATAACATCATATAAGGACTCATTCATTTACTACATCATGAGTCATAACCCATTTAGTTCATATCACAGGTAAACCACCCTCACAACCCCTTCACAAGCTCACTTGTGCAATGTACACATGGAGTCCCATACCCCCACATATACTAAGCAAACCCATTAA
>JAJOOS010007919.1:0-46852 GCA_029582725.1 Solanum chiquidenum
CTAAGTTAAAGTAAGGTCCTATATCACGGCAAGGTATAGGATGGTCCTTGGGCAACGTGAGGTAAAACGTTGTATCATCACTAGGGCTCATAGTGGTGGTTGTCGGTTAAAGAATCTCCCACAAAAGTTATATTACTTTTATATAAGTAAAGTTGAGTTTGTTATTGTTTTATAATTAATGAGCTAAGTTGTTTATACTATTTTACAAGCTTTATATATTGCATATGTCTTATTGCTTTATATATTGAGTTCAGTCTTTCATGAGTCGAACAGAGCCAAGGTAAGTGTTCTCTTGTATTCCTCTCAAGCTTAAGTTGTGAAAGCTTTCCAGCTCGCATGCTCGTACATTCCATGTACTGATGTCAGTTGGCCTGCATCCTATTATGATGCAGACGCAGGTACCCATGATCAGCATCCGGCACGTCCTTGATCCAGCTGAGCACTCCAGAGTCGGTGGTGAGCCTCCTTTCTTTCCGGAGGACTCCGATATTTTGTGTTCCTAGTTTTTGCTTTATTAGGATATTGTTGGGTCTGTCCCAACTTCCATCTCAGTAGTTTTTAGAGGCTTCATAGACAGTTAGTCAGTTAGTGTTGAGTCTCTTATGCATGTATATATGTAAATATTCTATTTTGAGACTCGAGTTGCCTTTTTGGCCAGATTTTATCAGTTGGATTGCTTTATGACCTTTCTTTGCATTAAGTTATTCTGTTGAGTTAAGTTTCCGCTGAGTTAAGAAAGCCAAGCCAAGGGTTTGCTTGGGGCCAGCAATGGTCTTCAAGTGTTGGCCACATCCAGGGTGTAGACTCGGGGCGTGACACTCCATGGTTGGAAGGAATCCATGGATGAAAACTATCATACTTTGAAGCCAATTTCTAATCTTCAATGAAGGAATTTAGACTTGACTTGAAACCGTAGGTTGAATCCTTCTTCTTCAAGCTTTCAAGAGAGCGAAATATTTGAGAGTTCTTATTTTTGGTGAGTTCGATGAGAATGAAGTTAATGAACTAATATAATTTTGGGGTTGGAAACTGTTATATAGGGGTCTTAGTGAACGGTAAAACATCATAGTATAGAGATAAAATAATTAGGAAAACACCCAACTGCCCCTAAAATAATTGCCAGCCCACGACCGATGGACCATGGTCGACAGACCGTGGATAGGACAACGGGCTATCCTGCAGAGCCGTTGATAGAAACAGAGAGTTTGGACTGACCTACAGAACCCTAGACCATGGACCGTGGTCTGTTGGTCAGGCTGTGGTTCCTGCCCTTGGTTATTTCTGGGTGGCCAATCCATGGACCCACCTACGTTCCATGGTCCAACCCACGGGACATGGTTGGCCCTCGTGGATGGAACCTGGAAGTTTTAGAAAAATGCTTCTAGGACCTTTCTAGAATTTGAGATGTTACATTTGAGTTTGAGTTAAAAGTTACAGGGAACACAATCCTAGTCTCGATAAATCAAATATTACATCCTGAAACTATTGTTTGCTATTTTTAACACTCAACCTTAACAAAAATTGGTTACTTGAGTTCAATACAACCCAATATTTACTTTTTGTAATTCACTTCTTTCAGAAATATTTACCACAACTGAATATAAATGTCAGTAAGTTTATTTCTAATGTAATGTTTAGTGGGATCGACCTCAACTACAGTTTAGTTCTATAATTGACTTCAACCGTTTATATTTCTTAATTGGGGTGTAAGTTTAGACGTATTAGGTATTTTTGGTATAATCATTAAAAATTCTTTTGCACTTTATTTTTGGCACCTTTTCGTGGATTTTATTTTATCACTTCCATAAAATCTTTTAAGTTTAAATTGGATATTAATGTTTTAAATTATTAGTGTTACCTTATTAAGCTTCTTCAACTATAATTCGCCATTGTATGAAATTTATTTATCTATTGTTGTCAACGTTATTTAGTATCTCTATATAATGCTTTTGGCTTAATCATTAAAATTTCCTTTGCAATTTATTTGACATTTGATTGCTTATAAACCTTTCCAAATTGTGTTTTAATTTTACGACATTTGGTTTTTGCCTTGTTCTTCATACTTTTTTTTTGCTTCAGAATTGATATTGTTTCTTGCCTTTATTTTGTTCTTTATTAAATAATGGAGACTCAATTATATAACATATTCAATAGAGGCTAGTATTTTTTATATTTGTTCTTGATGCAGACCAACAACATTGACATGACCTTTTGATTCTCAGGCTCTTCAGAAAGAAAGGCGTTGAGTTATTTTTAAGTAAAAATTATTCAACTACAGTTCTCCATTCTCTTAAATATTTCATTTTATTTGTTGTGTGGTCAATATTATTCAGTCTCCCTATTTAGAGTTTTTGACACAATTATTTAAAAAAATCATTTTCACTTTAATTTCAAAATGATTTTCTTGTGAATCTTTTCATGGATTTTATTTTACCATTTTCATATATTCTTCTAAGTTTAAATTGGTTATCAATGTCTTAAATGATAAGTCTTTTTTTATTAAATTTCTTCAACTAGAGTTCGTCATTCTATGAAATTTATTTATTTATTTGTTGTAGTCAACTTTATTAAGTGTCTCTATATGATGTTTTTGGCATAATCATTAATAATTCTTTTGAAATTTATTTTGACAAATAATTGCTTATAAACCTTTTCAAATTGTGTTTTAATTTTACGACATCTGGTCTTTGGTTTGTTCTTTGTCTGTTTTTGTTTGCTTCAGAATTGTTACTGTTTTTTGCCTTTATCTTATTTTCTATTGAATAATGG
The DNA here is from genome assembly GCA_029582725.1 of Solanum chiquidenum. Classification (NCBI taxonomy): domain Eukaryota; kingdom Viridiplantae; phylum Streptophyta; class Magnoliopsida; order Solanales; family Solanaceae; genus Solanum; species Solanum chiquidenum. The sequence goes on from JAJOOS010007919.1 coordinate 2,770, forward strand.
AGACTCAATCATTAAAATGTATTGAATAAAGGCTATTATTTCTTATATTATTTCTTGCATTAGACCAACAACATTTACAAGACATTTTGATTCTCAGGGTCCTCAGCAACAAGGGCTTTGAATGATTTGTAGGTGAAAATTGTTCAACTACAGTTCTCCATTCTCTTAAATATTGTGTGCTCTTTGTTGTGTGGTAAATATTATTCAGTCTCCCTATATAGAGTTTTTGACACAACTATTTAAAAAAATATTTTTCACTTTAATTTATTTCCGAAATGATTTTCTTGTGAACCTTTTCATGGATTTTATTTTACCATTTTGATAAAATCTTCTAATTTTAAAATGGATATTAATATCTAAAATGACTACTCTTTTTTTAAAAAAAAAGACTAGACTGGCCTGATTTATTTATTATATAAATGAAGCTATATATAATATACTTAGCCCATAGAGCTTAACCCATAAAAATCAGAAAAGAGAATAAACAAACAGAAGCAACCAAGTGGTAAATAGAGATCGAAAAAGAAGTATAAATGTGGTAAAATCGATGCTCCTTCTAGCTTCTGGTAACATCTTCTCATTGACCCCTCTTTCAATAGTGAGCGTGAATTTTCTCCTACGATTGATACCACTAACTCATCATCAGTGGGTGAGAAGGGATCTTTGCAAGCTCGATTTGATGTGTACCTCTGAGTTGATCTAATCTTTTTGACAAGGTTGATGCTGATCTTTTTCCCTTTGTAGGTTTCTAGGTGAACGAACACTCAGGTGATGGATTCTTCTGTCAACAAGTGTAAGTTATACCTTTTTTCCTATATCTATTTCGGTGGGTTGAATCCACAAAGAGATTGATACCACCACATGAGCTTAGATCTTTAAAATAAGGTATTGACTTAATAAACTTGTTTCAGATTTGACACAAGAGACATTCATGTAATCAACTTGGCATCTACCTCGAACATGAAATTTATTGATCCCATTCAAACTAGGTACACAAAGTTTATGATATTTATTTACCTTGAATTGTTGAAGATATAACTCACTATAACACAGCCTTGACATACACAAGCTAACCCTAATTGTCCTGCTCTTATATCATATATGACACCTCAATCTAATTAAGACAAAAGTGGTAGAAAACCAAAATATGTTAGGGATATTTTAGATGCTATAGAGAAAATTAAATACGGTTAGAACAAAGCATATTAGACTGCCTTATTCTCCAATGAGGATAAATGATTTGTCTTACCTTGAGTTCACCATTTTATGAAATTTATTTATTTATTTGTTGTAGTTAACTTTATTTAGTGTCCCTATGGGGAGTTTTTGGCATAATCATTAAAAACAATTGCACTTTATTTGGAAAATGGTTTTCTGGTAAACTTTTTCAAATTGTGTATTTATTTTATGACATCTGGTTTTTCCTTGTTATTCGTCCATTTTTATTTTCTTCAGAACTGATATTGTTTCTTGCCTTTATTTTGTTCTCTTATAAAGAATGAAGACTCAATCATATAACATATTAAATAGAGGCTAATATTTCTTATATTTGTTCTTGTTGCAGACCAACAACATTGATAAGACCCCTTAATTCTCATTATCTTCAGCAACAAAGGCGTTGAATGATTTCTAGGTGAAAATGCTCAACTATAGTTCTCCTTTCTCTAATTTTTTTTTTTAGTTGTTGTGGTCAATATTATTTGTTGTCCCTATATAGAGTTTTTGACACAATTATTTAAAAAAATATTTGGCAAATGGTTTTCTTGTGCACCTTTTCATGCAGTGGCGTACGCAGGATTTTTTTTAAGTGGTGTCGATATTTAAAAATAAATAAATAATAAATAATTGATATAAAAATATTAAATTACTAAAAATTATTTAAAATGTACTAATAAAACATAAATCAAGTAAACTACTACAACTCTCCTCGACGAGTTTTCATATTTTGAAATGTATTCATAATAGCCTCATTGGGGATAGTACTAAATATTTCTTTCTCTATATAAGGCACCAAACAACCACTCAAAAGCTCATCATCCATTCGATTTTGTAAATCAATCTTAATCAACTTCATCGTCGAGAAAACTCTTTCAACTGTAGTAGTAGCCACCGGCAAAAGTAAATCAAATTTAACTAGTCGAAGCACAAGAGGATAAGTTATGTGTTTCTTCGTCTCTACGAATATATTGGAAAGATTAGAAAGTCCCTTCAGACCGAAGAACCTTATATCATGATCTCTAACATCAACAATGTAATTTTCAAGCTGAAAGTGAAGGTCAACTATAGAGTATTTATCAAAATCATCAGGCTATAACTCAGCCAATCTCAATATATTTTCCATATCAAAGTTAGAAAAAGAATCAACTGGGTTCAAACAAGCAATTCCCAGAAGCAAATCAGTTGTCACCTCATCAAAGCAATTATTGAGTTCTTGAGGTTGCCAATCAATAATCTTATAAAATACTTCAACTCGATAGTGATGTAAAGTAGTATACTCAGCAATTCTACGACGTGATCTTCCATGAATAACATAAAACTCATCAAATTTAGGTATCAAAATATCATAATTGATACAAAACTTAGATACCTCGTGAATCCCAACCTTCATCCCATAGTTGTTGCAATCGATTCTTTGCCACTCCAACGAGTGTCATGGCATTTGAAATGTCTTGCTCTTTCTTTTGAAAAGAAGAAATTAAATCATTTGTAATTGCTAAAACAATGCGCATGAAATGCAACATGAAGACAACATCAAATGTTAAACATGCTATAAGATATCCTTTTGCCCTACATTTCTCTTCAAAACGAGCATTAACAGCAAAAGCATCAAGTACATCAATGATAGGACCAAACATGAGGATAAAATTGTTATAAGATTTGTAATGAGATCCCCATATATCATCACCTGCTCTAGCAAGACCTAATTCTTGATTCAAGCCCTTACCAGTTTCAAGTTCACCTTTACGTAATGCCTTTTCAATTTTTTTTGCTTCAGCTTTGTGAAGTTCATCTCTACACTTGAAAGAAGCTCCCACCATATTTAGTATATCATAAACCAATAATAAAAGTTCTTGCACTTCATAACATATTCTAGAAACCGTAACAAGAGTTAATTGAAGTTGATGAGCAAAACAATGAATAGAATGAGCACCTTTACTTTCTTGTTGCATCAATTTTTTTAGCCCATCTATATCACCTTGTATATTACTTGCTCCATCATAACATTGTCCACATATATAATATTGAATTAAAGAATGTTGAGCAAGTAAACCAATAATTCCATTCTTTAAAGACAAAGCAGTAGTATCATGAACATGAACAATACCAAGAAATCGTTCCATTACAGTTCCCCTTCTATCAACATAATCGTAAGACCATATTCATTTTCTCTTTACATGAAATATCATGAGATTCATCAACTAAGATGGAAAAGTGATCATCATTTAAATCCTCAATTATACACTTAATTGTTTCAATCTCTGCATTGATAATATCTTTTTGAACACGTGGAGAAGTTAGTTGATTATTCTTTGGACCTTTTTTAAGTGCATTGTCAATATTATCACATAGTTTTGCATACCAAGTAAGGAGCTCAATATAATTACCTCTATTAGAAGAGGATACATCTTCACAATGGCCCCGAAATGACAATCCTTGCTTCAAAAGATATCTTATCACATTAATCGCAGCTTCCAGACAAGTACGATATTCTAGCTTTTGCTGATCAGATTGTTTAGAAAATGCACTTTGAATGGTTTGTATTTGTCTCAATAAATCTTCACAGTTTCGTCTTGATTGATTATGAACACTGTTTGGCTTACCAATATGCTCATCAAGGTTGCTCTTCTTATTCCAACTTGTAAACCTTATGGTTGAAAATACATTGCCTCATCCTTTATTAATGTTTTCATCTTGAAACAAATAACAATAGAGACAAAATGCAGCATCTTTTGTTACACTATACTCCAACCAATCATACTCATAAAACCATTCAGCATTAAAACGACGTAAGTCACCATAAAAAATCGACTGAGGAAATTGATGATTTTTTGGTTGAAAAGGACCATTTTGAAGATACATTCTTCTTATTGCATCACGCTCATTCGGATGATACTTTCGAATTGGTAACATTTCTCCGAGATCAAATTTTAAGGAAGTTAAATCAATTCTTTCACTTTGTCGACCTTGTTCCAACTCATTGCCGTTTTCTTCTTCTTAGTTAAAAGAATTTTGAGGTGTTGAACTTGATTTTGAAAGATTGAGAGATACTTTAAAATAATATCTCTCCATTGAATTGGTCTGAATTACAAATTTAAATAAATTAGATAACTCTATACAAATTTCAAGAAATTAAATCTATAAAAGTTGATATTTCAAGAAATTTCAATTAAAACTAAAAAGTAGGGAGATAAAAATAAAAGAGAACTTACAATTAAAGAAAAAATGACAGTAGCATCAAGCTATCAACGCAGACCGCAACAACCCTTGAAGGTTTCTTTCGCCTTAGGTTTTACTTTATAACTTATAATTGTATCTAATTTTGATTTGAATAAGTAATAAAAAATTTATAGTAGGTTATACGTAGTATATATTCTAGTTCAACAGGGTTGTTTTTGCCTAATTTGAGTAGGAATAGGGAGGTTGGAGGTTCGAATCCTTCTTAAACTTTTCTCTTTTTCCCTGAAAAAATGCTCAAAAATTTAAAGCAAAAAAAATGCACCTATTGAGATTCGAACTCAGGTGCGTTGACAGATATGAGTGCTTCATTCACGTCGTGAACCACACGAGCCACGACACTTCCTTGTTCAACAAGTGTCATTTATAATATTTATACTTCTGTTTTAATTTTTTCAGATTTATATATATATATATAAATACTAAAAAATTTCAACGAAGCCGTGTCGGTGGACCCCCCTTGATATAAGGTGGGTCCCCCCTATTTTCATGGATTTATTTTACTATTTTCATAAAATCTTTTAACTTTAAAGAGGATGTTAATGTCATAAATGATTAGTCTTACCTTAATAATTCTGTTCAACTATTTATTTATTGTAGTTAACTTTATTTAGTGTCCCGATATGGAATTTTTGGCATAATTATTAAAAATTCTCTTGCATTTTATATGGAAAATGATTTTCTTGTAAACTTTTTCAAATTGTGTTTTATCATTTTCATTTCTTTTAATGTTTAAAGTTGCAATATTAATGTCTTAAATGATTCTTTCTCAAGTTGGTAGTTAATGACACTATAAACATGCTATTTTTAACTATTTTTCTTTTTAATTTAGTATTTTTCCATTTTGATGTCTGAGTTTGTGGTGAGGCGGGGATGGGGCTGAGGGGATCTGACCTAGATGGGAAAATAAATAAGTGTATAATTTGGTTGAACGGAAAAAATGTGGCACTGACTTATGGACAGGGGTACTCCATGCAACCTTACCATTTCTCTCAAGTACAACTTAGCATAATGTTCCATCGAATAAGAAACCTTGACGGGTATAAAATGAGCTGATTTCGTCATCCGATCTACTATAACCCAAATCGAGTCATATCGTCACCGGGTGCGAGGCAAACCCATAATAAAGTCCATATTCAAATCTTCCCATTTCCAAGTAGGAATGCTAATGTCATGGGACAAACCTCCCGGTTTATGATGCTCAACCTTCACTTGTTGACAATTAGGACACTTAGCCACGAATTCCGCAATATCCTTCTTCATCCCATTCCACCAATAGATCTCTCCCAAATCACGGTACATCTTGGTGGCGCTCAGGTGAATGGAATACTGAGAACAATAGGTTTATGACAAGATATGTTCCCTCAAGTCATCAACATTAGGAATACACAAATGACCTTGATATCTAAGTACTCCATCCCCCCTTGGGAGAAAACCTCAATGGGCCTTTTAAGCAATGCTTCTTTCAATTCAACCAATATTGGGTCAAGACCATGCTTCAAGGGGAAATCATAATTAAAATCATAGTATTTCATCAATTCATGCATAAGAGATCACAATTTAATCATTTAAATCAATAAATCAAAGAACCCATGGTAATTGAAGAAAACCCTAACTCAATTAGGGAGTTCTACCTTTGAAAATAGGAGAATTTGGGAACTCCATTGATGGAAGGAATCCATGGATGAAAACTATCATACGTTGAAGCCAATTACAAATCTTTAATGGAGGAATTGAGACTTGACTTGAAATCCTAGGTTGAATCCTTCTTCTTCAAGCTTTCTAGAGAGAGAAATATTTGAGAGTTCTTCTTTTTGGTGAGTTTGAAGAGAATGAACTAATTTTAGGGTTGGAAACTCTTATATAGAGGTCTTAGTGAAGGGTAAAATGACGTAGTATAGAGATAAAATAATTATTAAAAGACCCAACTTCCCCTAAAATAACTTCCAGCCCACGACCGACGTACCATGGTCGATGGACCGTGGATAGGACGACGGGTTGTCCTACACAACCGTCGATAGATACAAAGAGTTTCGACTGACCTACGGACCCCTGGACCATGGATCGTGGTTCCTGCCCTTGGTCATTTCTAGGTGGCCACTTCACAGACCCACATATGGTCTGTGGTCCAACCCTCAGGCCGTGGTTTGCCCTCATGGATGGCACTTGAAAGTTTCTAAAAAATTCTTCTAGGCCCTTTCTCGAATCTGAGGTGTTACATTCGAGTTTGATTTAAAGGTTATGGGGAACACAATCTTAGTCTCGCTAAATCAACAATTACATCCTAAAACTATTGTTTGCTATTGTTAGCACTCAACTTTAACAAAAATTGGTTACTTGAGTTCAAAACAACCCAATATTTACTTTTTGTAATTAACTTTTGTCCTGCCCCGAGCCTACACCCTAGGCACGACTAGCACTCAAAAATCATTGATGGCCTCAAGTGAACCCTTGGCCTGGCTTAACTCTTAGCAGAAGACTTAATCATAATTATTATGAACTCAAAAGCACCACTTTACTAAATGTCTCAAAAGCAAACTTGGAATATTTAGAAATAAACATTCATATTAACCTCAAGATAAGACTCAAGAACTAACGTTTATCTATCTATGAAGCCTCTACTAACTGAGATGGACGTCGGGACAAGACCCACGACATCCTACTAACAAAATGAATGACTGAAAGTAAACAAAGGATCCTCCGGAAGTAAGGAGGCTCACCAACAACTCTGAAGCTCAACTGGATCAACGAAGCGTTGGATGTTGATCCTTGTTACTTGTATCCTCATCATAAAAGATGCAGGCCAAATGGAGTCAGGACATGGAATGTACAAGCATGCGAGGGGAACTCTAAACAAGACATCAGCTTGAACTGGGATCTAAAAGAAAAACTTACCTCATCTCAACTCAACTCAGGGATATTCAACTCAATGCAGTATTAAAATGACAATAAAGATTCAATTTATATAAAGCATTTAAGACAGTAAATCACTACTCAATGTATTTAAAAATACAATACACTGAGTTTGTATGCAAGGATACAATATATACTCTTTTTGCATATGAAAATACAAAGTAAATTAAATGTATATAAGAATACAAAATATCTCTGTTGGAGTTTCTCTAACTGACAAACATCACTATGAGCTATATGATGATACAACATCTAACCCACGCTGCCAGAGTCGTCCTATACTTTTCTGGGGTATAGAACCTACTACTAAGTGAATCCACTAGTCTATGCTAAAAGCATTAAGAAATCATCTAAAAAGTATGTCCCTTTCTACCCACATTGGCTATATGGTGTATGGGGGATGTGAGTTGTATAAACTCTCCCCCATATCGTTGTTAAATACTACTCCCAAAATATACTTAGCTCATTATTTTTTAAAGAAAATATTTCCTCTTTCTATGGTTTGAAATTATTACTCAAAATCTTTCTCTTAAAAGAGAAAGTACATAAAACTACTCATGAACTCTTTTGGAAATCGGTGTTTCCTCTCTTGTTCAAATGTGAAAACATGTACTCTTGGGAATACTTAGTTCCCATATATCATTTTAAAGAAAATGAGCATGTCTCTACTCTTTTTCAAACTCAATGCTCAAGTCTTAAAACAAGTTTTAAAGTGTTTGCAAAAGACTTCTTAAAAGACTCGAAAGAACTCTCAAGACTTGACTCTTAGCTCTACCTTGAATTTGAATTGTGGATTCAAGGTTATGATATCATGTTATGGATGATATCTCGATGTTTAGACGTACCTTATGTAACACCCCGACTTTTCGAAACGTATAAATTGACTCATATCTTCGTGGAAAGACCAAGAGGGTGGGTAATAAATTAAGAATGATGTGTTATGTGATATTTTAAGTGTTCAAGTGTTGTATCTCAAGTTTTGAAGTTAGGTAAATGGAAAAATAAAAGTTGGCGAAAGTTACCGTAAATTCCTTTTTAAAGATTTGTCTGAAATTTGGGTCAAATGTCTCGGACGTTTTCTCCCAATCTATTAAGAGTTATTGTTCCCACAACCTATCAAATCAAAGGTCTACGAGTCTAGTTTCCAACGCATCAAACCGTTCGTTCATACGACTTCAGAATAGAAAGATATTTGCGTTTTCGTGGGACTGCGCAAGCAGGCACGTGAGGTGGGGCCCTAAGTCGGTGGAATGTTACATATATCTTCTTCTTCGACCTTTTTATTCATTTTAAAGCTAAAAACCAGAGAAATTAGAGAAATCCATTTCTAGGATCAAGTGAAGTATAGATTTTCTCGACTCAAGTCCTTGACGAAAGTTGTTCTACGCGTTAGGCTCATCATCGTGGTATAATTTGTTTTATCGATTGCGTAGCATATCATACTTTAGTGTTGGGACAGCAAGGGTTTGAACATATTTGAAGGTTTTTAGGTGTATTACGAACCTAAGATCGAGGTAAGACCCTTTTTTCATCGACTTTAGCTTTTATAAGCAGCAAATATCAATTTGCGATGGAAATACATATCTTTTATTATATTGTCTTGGTATCTTTTATTTTGTGTGTTGATTATGGTCCTACCTTGTTGTAGTATCGAGGCAGTTATGAGTGAGTATAAGTCGTTAGGCCACGCGAATTTAGCAAAAAAGGTATGTTAAGGCTATTCCCTACTTACGACATGTTTCCTTAAAGCTTAGAAGCAATGTATTTGGGTTGTTATCCTTCATACTCTGTACATTATTTTGTACTGACGCCCCATTGCCTTGGGGGTGCTGCATTCATGCATGCAGGTCCTGACAGACGACCGAGTAGACTTCCTCAGCAGCAGGATTGACTTTTATCCGGTTGGCTAGCCCCTTTCCTCCGGAGCGGCCAGAGTGTGGAGGTTTGTTAGCTTTCGTTGTATATATTTTTATGGGTAGGTTAGGGCCCTGTCCCACCAATCTTTACTACTCTTAGAGGCTTGTAGACTAGTTTGTGGGGTGTATAGCTACGTTATGGCCATACTAGCCAATGTGGTTGGTTTGCTGAAGCTTGTCAACTGTTTGATGTATTGTATTGATATATACCTGCTTTTAGTTTTGGTATAGATATCATGGTGGCCTCAACGGCCCAATCAGGACTTCTGTGCTAGTTGGCTATTTATTTATATGATCTCCTGGGAGTAGTTGTTTCTTTTATAGATCAGTTGGCAGGGGCCTTGCCGACCGATGGCTTAATTTTAAGCCGAGATATACTTGTTTGATTTCTTGATTGCGTGTGGCTGCCAGGCGCTAGTAGCAAATGGTTCAGCAGGGTCGGGTCAGGCCTGATTTTTGGCATTAGGAGCCAGTTGCGCCCCTTGAGTTTGAGGTGTGACACCTTAGAGTGTAGAAGTCAATTAGAAAACATAGGTACGATTCGAGGGAACTCATACAAAAAGAAGGACTAAAGAGTAGGGGACCTAGCGAGTTTAGAATACGCAACATTATTATATGATAATCTACTCCAAACTACACCCAAAACACTAAAACTTATCTCAAGAACTTATCAAACCCATCCTAATTCAAGAACGGAATCAATACTTCAAGAAACTAATCAAGAACTCAAACTCTTAAACTTCAAGAACGAAATTCACTGAAAAAACATGATTGGCATGTGGGTGAACGAACCCAACACTATGAGAACTCACATACCTCATAGGTATTAAACCCTTGGCCAAACAACCTTCGAATTTGCATGAAATCTTGAAGAACACCTTGACTTTTCTCCTTTTCTCCTCTTCTTGAACTTCTTTCAATACCCCAGCGTAAATTAGGATTTGTAAAACAGAACCAAATCAGTTTATACCCATAAGTATTACTAAAATTTGTTTAAATCTGAAAGGGTAAGGAAAAGACCAAAATACCCCTCTTAAATCCAGGTAACTTTCCTTAACTGGACAGCCCGACTTCAAACGGGCATATCTCCCTCATACGAGCTCAAAATTTAGCAAACTTGCTGGAGTTGGAAAGAGGATTCCAGTACCTTTCATTTGGTATCTTATGGGACACCTAATTCATCATATACTGAAAGTTATGGTCGTTTGAAGTTGACCCAAAACTCATACTTAACATAACTTGCCAAAATTTCCAAATTTAGTCCTTCCAAAATAGTTCTTTCTAATTCAAATTCTTTTAAGGCGGGATGTTACAATATCTCCCCCTTGGTAAAATTCATCCTCGAATGAGATTACCCTAAGTAGAACTAAGGGTGGTAACATCTAACACCCAGCTCAAACACCTAACATGCAAATCTAGCACATTTAATATATCAATTAAAGAGTACTAAGAAAAGAATTAGTACCTTAATCTGGAATTTCTCCGAGCTCAAAGAGATGTGGGTGTCTCTTCTTCATATCTTCCTCAACCTTCCATGCAGCTTCCTCAACAAACTGATTTCTCCATAAGACCTTGACTAATGCTACCTCTTTGGTTCTAAACTTGCGAACCTGACGATCTAGAATCTGAACGGGAATCTCCTTGTAAGATAAGATATCCTTAATACCAATATCTTCAGTAGGTATAATGAGTGGAGGATTGACCAAACACTTCTTCAACATTAAAATGTGAAATACTGGATGAACTGCTAACTCTTGCGGTAGCTCCAACTCGTAAGCTACATTATCAATCCTCTTGGATATCTTGTAAGGACCAATATACCGAGGACTAAGTTTCCCCTTCTTACCAAATCTTAAAATACCCTTCATAGGTGAAACCTTCAAGTACACCCAATCATCTACTTCGAACTCTAAGTCTTTTCTCCTAACATTGGTATAGGATTTCTGACCGACTCTGCACTGTTTTCAACCTTTCTTGAATAACTTTCTCTTTCTTCATAGCTTGATGAACTAAGTTTGGTCCTATCAACTCAGCTTCACCAACCTCAAACCATCCAATAGGAGATATGCATCTTCTCCCATAAAGAGCCTCATAAGGAGCCATCTGGATGCTAGAGTGATAACTATTGTTATATGCAAACTCAATGAGAGGTAAGTGATCATCTCAATTACCTTTGAAATCGATCACACATGCCGTCAATATATCATCTAAAGTCTGAATAGTACGCTCTGCTTGACCATCAGTCTGAGGATGAAAAATAGAACTCAAATTCACTTTCGAATCCAAACCTTTCTGGAAGGACTTCCAAAAATGTGTAGTAAATTATGCACCACTATCTGAAATAATGGACATTGGAACTCTGTGAAGTCTAACCATCTCTTGAATATATAACTTAGCATAATCCTCTACTGAATGGGTAGTCTTTACCTGCAAAAAGTGTATTGATTTAGTCATTCGATCTACAATCACCCAAATGGAATCATATTATCTGCGAGACCGCGGCAAACCAGCAACAAAATCCATATTGATCATCTCCCACTTCCATTCTAAAATCTCTATATACTGAGTCATACCACCAGGCTTTTGGTGCTCTACCTTAACTTGTTGACAATTTGGGCATTTAGCAACGAACTCAGCAATACACTTTTTCATACTACTCCATCAATAGAATTCTCTTAAGTCACGATACATCTTTGTGGGATCCAGATGGATAGAATATCTAGAGCTATGAGCTTTCTCCATAATCCTCTCTTGGAGCCCATCCACCCTTGGTACACATAATCTACCTTGATACCTTAATACACCATCTCCCTCTTGTTCAAAAGCCATCACTTTTTGCTTATGAACATTTGCCTTCAATTCAAGCAAAATAGGGTCTTGATCTTGTTTCTCTTTCACTTCCGACACTAATGATGATTCAGCCCAATTCATCACCACTACTCCACCTTCATTGGTATCCAACAAACGGACTCCCAAACGTGCAAGTCTGTGCACATCTTTCGCTAACTCTTTCTTGTCTTCCTCAATGTGGGAAGTATTTCCCATAGATTACCTGTAGAAGGCATCAACAACAACATTTGCCTTACCTGGGTGATAGAGAATACTCATGTCATAATCCTTGAGGAACTCCAACCACTCTATCTGAGATCAAGCTCTTTCTGACTGAATATATACTAAAGACTCTTGTGATCGGTGAACACATCTACATGAACACCATAAAAATAGTGACGCCATATCTTCAAAGAAAACACTATAGCAGCCAACTCTAGATCGTGGGTTGGGTAATTATTCTCGTGAACCTTAAGTTGTTTGGAGGCACAAGCTATAACTTTTCCATTCTTCATCAACACACAACCAAGTACAACTCTGGACGCATCACAATACACCACAAAACATTATGTACCCTCTGGTAAGGTCAACACTGGGGCAGTAGTCAACCAAGTTTTCAATTCCTGAAGTTTTTCTCACAAGCTTCATACCATTGAAACTTTATTGTTTTTTGAGTCAACTTAGTCAAAGGGGATGAAATAGATGAGAACCCCTCAACGAACCTTCTATAATATCTAGAAAACCTCAATAAACTCCTAATATCTGTTGGAGATATGGGTCTAGGCCAATTCTGCACTGCCTCTATTTTCTGAGTATCAACTCAAATTCCGTCACTAGAAATAATGTGGCCTAAGAATGCCATAGACTTAAGACAAAACTCACACTTAGATAATTTTGCATATAACTCTCTATCCTTAAGAGTTTGGAGAACTACTCTGAGATGACTAGCATGGTCTTCCTCATTCCTCGAATAGATAAGAATGTCATCAATGAAGATGATAACAAACATATCAAGATAAGGCATAAACACTATGTTTATAAGGTCCATGAACGTTGCAGGAGCATTAGTCATACCAAAAGACATGACTAGAAACTTATAATGACCATAATGGGTCATGAATGATGTCTTAGGAATTTCACTTTCTCTTCCTCGCAACTGATGATACCCAGATCTGAGGTCTATCTTACAAAAACAAGTATCACCCTACATTTGATTGAAAAGATCATCGATTCTCAGAAGAGGATATTTATTCTTGATAGAGATCTTATTGAACTGATGGTAATCTATACACATTCTAAGAGAGCCATCCTTCTTCCTCAAAAATAAGACCAGAACACCCCAAGGTGAGACACTTGGTTGAATGAAACCTTTCTCAAGAATATCTTTCAACTGCTCTTTTAACTCTTTCAACTCATTTGGAGCCATTCTATATGGCAGAATAGAGATAGGATGAGTACCAGGAAGAATCTCTTTACCGAAGTCTATTTCTCTCTCAGGAGAGACTCCGGGAAGATCATCTGGAAAGACTTATGAAAACTCACTTACAACTGTAACTGACTGAATAAATGGTGTCTCAACACTAGAGTCATTAACTCAAACTAAGTGATATACACACCCCTTGGAAACTAACTTTCTCGCCTTAAGGTACGAAATAAAATGACCTTTAGGCACTACTAAACTACTCATCCACTCTATAACTGGCTTATTAGGAAATTGGAACTTAACAACTCGAGTTCTACAATCAACTGAGTCATAATAGGCATGATGTCCGTCCATACCTAGAATAACATCAAAATCCACCATGTCCAACTCGACTAAGTCAGCCATGGTGCTCTTGTGATTGACAGAAATGACACAATCATGATAAACTCTCTCAACTAAAATAGACTTACCAACAGGTGTAGAAACACTGAAGGGCTTAAGAAGTTTCTCAGGAAGAACATCAAAATTCATCATAACATAAAGAATCACAAAATATAGACTCGCTCCTGGATCTAGCAAAGCATAGACAACAAAAGTAGAGACTTTGATCATACCAGTGACAACATTTGGTGAATTCTCTTGCTCTTGGCAACTGTTGATAGCATACAAGTGGTTTGCTCCTTCGCCTGCCCTTGAAATAGCTCCTCTAGGTGCAGTTATATGGTGGAGTCGCTGAAGAAGATTGATCTTTATTTCCCCCATTACCATTACCTTTCCTGTTCTTAGGGCACTCTTTCATGAAGTGACCATTCTGACCACACTTGAAACAACCAGTGGAGCCGTCACGACACACCCTTGAGTGGGTCCTACCACACTTAGCATATGCATAAGTCCCATTACCTCCTTGGGACACACTACCTTGAGACTATGCAGGTCTAGCTCTAAAATTATGTTAATTCATATTCTTGAACTCACCTATGTTCTTTCGTGCAGATGCACTAGCAGATGATGGAGCAGGTCCATATTGCCTGTGTTGGAAAGATGACCGATTTGCATTACTCTTCTGCTGTCCGGACTTAACTTTCTTGTTTCAAAACGCTTCTCTATCCCTCAACTTATCCTCCTCAACTTGTTGCATATGGATCATCAGCCTTTATATGTTCATATCTCCTATCAGCATAGCTACCTTGCCCTCCTTACTTGACAGACGAGACAACCCAGCAATGAAAAAACTCATCCTGCTCCTCATGTCAGCAACCATATCCGTAGCATAGCGGGAAAGTTCGATGAACTTAAGATTATACTTATGCACACTCATAGATTCCTGCTTAAGAGTGAAGAATTCCCTTACCTTGGCCTTTCTCAGTTCCCAGGGAAATAAATGCCCCAAAAAGGCCTCTTCAAACATAGCCCAACTCACAAGCAGTGCACCTTCAGCTCTATTCTTCTTCCATTGATCAAACTAGATTCTAGCAACACCCTTCAATTGGTATACAGCTAGTTCCACTTGCTCGGCATCAACAATGTGCATAATCTCAAAAACCTTTCGAAGCTCTTCCATAAAGTGTTCTGGATCTTCAGTGACACTTGAACCAGTAAAGTATGGAGAATTCATCCTAAAGAACTCACAGATCCTAGACGTATCATCAACATTATGTTGAACCTCTCTCTATTGCCCAATTTGGTTGGTCACAACTTGGTTCAACATCCGGATAGCTTCCCGAAACTCAGCATTAGTGACCTCTCCTTGGGGTTGCACTTTTGGTTCATTGGGTAATCCTTGATCCTGTGGTTCAACATTCCTCCTAGTAGGACAACCTCTGACAGCTCTTCGTGGAGGCATGATCTGAAAGATACGTGCAAGCACGAATTAAAAGGAAACTTTAATAGAGATAAATCTATCGCATGAAAGAGTATGAAAGAAGTGAGATAGTTCATAAATGTTGCAGCCTCCTAATTATAGATTTGGCACGCTTCACACCAATAACTAGGACCCCACAAACACGGCTTCATAGACAGCCTAGTACTCTTGAACTCTGAACTCTGATATCAAGTTTTTCACACCATAAGCCTACACCCTCGGCACGACTGGCACTTGAGAACCATTGATGGCCCCAAGCGAACCCATGACCTGGCTTAACTCTTAGCGAAAGACTTACTCATAATTAGTATGAACTCAAAAGCACAACTTTACTAAATGTCTCAAAAGCAAACTCAGAATATTTAGAAATAAACATTCAAACTGTCCTCAAGGGGAACTCAAGTCTAGAACATATCAGTTGCAATGAATAAAACTCATGAACTAACGTCTATCTATCTACGAAGCCTCTAATAACTGAGATGGACGCCGGGATAAGACCCACGACATTCTACAAACAAAATAATCTGAAAGTAAACAAGGGATCCTCCAAAAGCAAGGAAGCTCACCAACAACTCTGAAGCTCAACTGGATCAACGTAGCGCTAGATGTTGATCCTGGTTACCTGTATCTGTATCATAAAAGATTCAGGCCAAATGGCTTCAGTACATGGAATGTACGATCATGCGAGGGGAAATCTAAATAAGACATAAGCTTAAACTGGGATCTGAAAGAAACACTTACCTCATCTTAACTCAACTCAGGGATACTCAACTCAATGCAGTATAAAAGCAACAATAAAGATGTAGTTTATATAAAGCATTTAAGATAGTAAATCACAACTCAATGTATTTAAAAATACAATGTATTCAGTTTGTATGCAAGGACATAATATAAACTCTGTTGCATATGAAAATACAAAGTAAATTTTGTGTATATAAGAATACAAAATATATTTGTGGGAGTTTCTCTAACCGACAACATCATTATGAGTTATGTGATGATCCAGCGTCTAACCCATGCTGCCAGAGTTGTCCTATACTTTTCTGGGGTATAGAACCTACTAATAAGTGGATCCACTAGTCTATGCTAAAATCATTAAGGAATCATCTAAAAAGTATAACCATTTCTACCCACGTTGGCTACATGGTTTGTGAGGGATGTGAGTTGTATGAACTCTCCCCCATATCGGTGCTAAATACTACTCCCAAAATATACTTAGCTCATTATGTTTTTAAGAAAACATTTCCTCTTTATGTGGTTTGAGATTAATAGACAAAATCTTTCTCTTAAAAGAGAAGGTGCTTAAAACTGCTCATGAACTCTTTTGAGAATCAGTGTCTCCACTCTTGTTTAAATGTGAAAACATTTACTCTTGAGAATACTTAGTTCCCATATATCATTTTAAAGAAAATTAACTTAGATCTACTCTTTCTAAAACTCAATGCTCAAGTCTTAAAACAAGTTTTAAAGTGTTTGCAAAAGACTTCTTAAAAGACTCGAAAGAACTCTTAAGACTTCACTTTTAGCTCTACCTTGAATTTGTATTATGGATTCAAGGTTATGATCTCATGTTATGGATGATATATCAATTTTTAGACGTACCTTAGAGTGTAGAAATCAATTAGAAAATATAGGTACAATTCGAAGGAACTCATACAAAAAGAATGACTAAAAAGTAGGGGACCTGGCGACCCTGGTGCACTGAGTGGCGCAGGGCGCCAGACCATGAACTACAGAAGGAAGGTTGGGGTGCACTGAGTGGTGCGGCGCCCTAGGGACTAAACTACAGACACTCATCTCTGGCGCACTACTAGTGCGGCGCGACAGACCCAGCCCAAATTTTTCTGACGAATTTTCTTACTCGTTTTTTCACCCAATTCAACTAAAATCAAATGGTTTCTTCCCCCCAATAACTTATATTCGAATACCCAACATTAGTATGCGATAATCTACTCCAAAATACACCTAAAACACTAAAACGTATCTCAAGACCTCATCAAACCCATCCTAATTCAAGAACGGAATCAGTATTTCAAGAAACTAATCAAGAACTCAGACTCTTCAACTTCAAGAACGAAATTCGCTGAAAATAACATGATTGGCATGTGGTTGAACGTACCCAACACTATGAGAACTTACATACCCCTTAGGAATTAAATCCTTGGCGAAACAACCTTCGAATTTGCTAGAAATCTTGAACAACGCCTTGATTTTTCTCCTTTTCTCCTCTTCTTGAACTTCTCTCAAAACCCTAGCGCAAATTAGAATTTATAAAAAAGAACAAAATCAGTTTAGACCCCTAAGTATTACCAAAATTTTCTTAAATCTAAAAGGGTAAGGAAAAGACCAAAATACCCCTCTTAAATCCGGGTAACTTTCCTTAACTGGACATTCCGACTTCAAACGAGCATATCTCCCTCATACAAGCTTGAAATTTGTCAAACTTGGTGGCGTTGGAAAGTGGATTCCAAGACCTTTCATTTGATATCTTATGGGACACCTAACTCATCATGTACTGAAAGTTATGGTCGTTTGAAGTTCACTCAAAACTCATACTTAACATAACTTGCCAAAATTTCCAAATTTACTCTTTCCAAAATATTTCTTTCTAATTCTAGTTCTTTTAAGGTGGGATGTTACAACTTCTTTCGGAAATATTAACCACAATTGAATATAAGCATCAGTAAGTTTATTTATGATGTAAATTCGTTGTGGGATCAACCTCAACTCTAGTTGAGTTCTATAACTGACTTCGACCATTTATACTTCGTAATTGAGGTGTAAGTTTGAACGTATCAAGTATTTTTGGCATAATCACTAAAAATTATT
This sequence comes from Solanum chiquidenum, assembly GCA_029582725.1. Lineage (NCBI taxonomy): Eukaryota > Viridiplantae > Streptophyta > Magnoliopsida > Solanales > Solanaceae > Solanum > Solanum chiquidenum. The sequence continues at coordinate 20,996 of JAJOOS010007919.1, forward strand.
TTGCACTTTATTTGGCAAATAGTTTTCATGTTAAATTTTCAAATTAGTTTAAATTTTATGACATCTGCTTTTTGCCTTGTTCTTCATCTATTTTTATTTTCTTCAAAACTAATATTCTTTCTTGCGTTTGTTTTGTTCCCTCATAGAGAACAAAGACTCAATCATATAACGCATTGAATACAGGCTAATATTTCTTATGTTTGATCCTCTAGCAGACCAACAACATTGAAAAGACCTATTGATTTTTAGGATCTTCAGCAGTAAAGGTGTTGAATGATTTGTAGGTGAAAATTATTCAACTACAGTATTCCATTCTCTTAAATATATATTTTTTATTTGTTGTGGCAATACTATTCAGTGTCCCTATGTAGTATTTTTGACACATTATCTAAAACATCATTTTTCAATTTATTTGACATATGATTTTCTTGTGAACCTTTTCATGAATTTTATTTTATCATTTTCATAAAATATTTTAAGTTTAAATTGGATATTAATGTCTTAAATTATTCGTCTTACCTTATTAAATTTCTTCAACTAAAGTTCGCCATTCTATGAAATTTATTTATATGTTGTAGTCAACTTTATTTAGTGTCTCTATATAATATTTTTGGCTTAATCATTAAAATTTCTTTTGCACTTTCTTTGATAAACGATTGTTAATAAACCTTTTCAAATTGTGTTTTAATTTTACGACATTTGGTTTTTGCCTTGTTCTTCATCCATTTTTATTTGCTTCAGAATTAATATTATTTCTTGCCTTTATTTTGTTGTCTATTAAATAATGGAGACTCAATTATATAAAGTATTGAATAGAGGCTAATATTTCTTATATTTGTTTTTGATGCAGACCACAACATTGACATGACCTTTTGATTCTTAGGCTCTTCAGAAAGAAATGTGTTGAATGATTTGTAAGTGAAAATTATTCAACTACAGTTCTCCATTCTCTTAAATATTTCGTTTTATTTGTTGTGTGGTCAATATTATTCAGTCTCCCTATATAGAGTTTTTGACACAATTATTTAAAATAATTCATTTTCACTTTAATTTCAAAATGATTTTCTTGTGAATCTTTTCATGGATTTTATTTTCCCATTTCCATAAAATCTTGTAAGTTTAAATTGGATATTAATGTCTTAAATGATAAGTCTTTTCTTATTAAATTTCTTCAACTAGATTTCGTCATTCTATGAAATTTATTTATTTATTTGTTGTAGTCCACTTTATTTAGTGTCTCTATATGTTGTTTTTGGAAAAATCATTAATAATTATTTTACACTTTATTTTGACAAATGATTGCTTATAAACCTTTTTTAAATTGTGCTTTAATTTTACGATATCTGGTTTTAGCCTTGTTCTTCGTCCGTTTTTGTTTGCTTTAGAATTATTATTGTTTTTTGCCTTTATTTTGTTTTCTATTAAATAATGTAGACTCAATCATTATAACATATTGAATAGAGGCTAATATTTCTTATATTATTTCTTGCATTAGACCAACAACATTTACAAGACATTTTGATTCTCATGCTCTTCAGCAACAAGGGCGTTGAATGATTTGTAGGTGAAAATTGTTCAACTACAGTTCTCCATTCTCTTAAATATTTTGTGCTCTTTGTTGTGTGGTAAATATTATTCAGTCTCCCTATTTAGAGTTTTTGACACAACTATTTTAAAAAATATTTTTTACTTTATTTCCAAAATGATTTTCTTGTGAACCTTTTCATAGATTTTATTTTATCATTTTCATAAAAATATTCTAATTTGAAAATGATATTAATATCTTAAATGATTAGTCTTTTCTTTGTTAAAAGACATGGCTTGACTTATTTATTATATAAATGAAGTTATATACAATATACTTAGCCCAAAGTGCTAAGCCCATAAGAATCAGAAAAAAGTAAAAACAAACAAAAGCAACCAAGTGGCAAACAGAGATAAAAAAAAAAGTATAAAACTGGTAAAAATGATGCTCCTTCTAGCTTCTGGTAACATCTTCTCCTTTGCCCCTCTTTCCATAGTGGGCATTAATATTATCCTACGATTGATACCACTAACTCATCATCAGTGGGCGAGAAGGGACCTTTGCAAGCTCGATTTGATGTGTACCTCTGAGTTGATCTAATCTTTTTGACAAGGTTGATGCTAATTAATATTTCTCCCTTTGTAGGTTTCTAGGTGAACGAACACTCAGATGAAGGATTCTTCTGTCAACAAGTGTCAGATATACCTTTTTTCGTAGATCTATTTCAGTGGGTTGAAGCCACAGAGAGATTGATACCACCACATGAACTTGGATCTTTAAAATAAGGTATTGACTTAATAAATTTATTTAAGATTTGACACAAAAGACATTTATGTAATCAACTTGGCATCTACCTCGAACATGAAACTAATTGATCCAATTCAAACCAGGTACTCAAAGTTTATGATATTTATTTACCTTGAATTGTTGAAGATATAACTCACTAAAACATACCCTAGACATATACAAGCTAACCCTAAATGTCCTGCTCTTATATCATATATGACACCTCAAGCTCTCACCAGCTACATGATATATAATTAAACGAATCTAATTCAAACAAAAGTGGTAGAAAACCTAAAATTGTTAGGAATATTTTAGATCTTATAGAGAAAATTACATACGTTTAGAACAAAGCATATTGAACTGCCTTATTCTCAAATGAGGATAAATGATTAGTCTTACCTTGAGTTCACCATTTTATGAAATTTATTTATTTATTTGTTGTAGTCAACTTTATTTAGTGTCCCTATGTGGAGTTTTTGGCATAGTCATTAAAAAATCTTTTGCATTTTATTTGAAAAATAGTTTTCTGGTAAACTTTTTCAAATTGTGTTTTAATTTTATGACATCTGATTTTGGCTTGTTCTTCGTCCATTTTTATTTTCTTCAGAACTATTATTGTTTCTTGCCTTTATTTTGTTCTCTTCTAAAGAATGAAGACTCAATCATATAATGTATTGAATAAAGGCTAATATTTCTTATATTTGTTCTTGCTGCAGACCAACAACATTGATAAGACCCCTTGATTCTCATTACCTTCAGCAACAAAGGCGTTGAATGATTTGTAGGTGAAAATGTTCAACTATAGTTCTCCTTTCTCTTAAATTATTATTTTAGATGTTGTGGTCAATATTATTCGTTGTCTCTATATAGATTTTTTGACACACTTATTTAAAAAATCATTTTCACTTTATTTGGCAAATGGTTTTCTTGTGAACCTTTTCATGGATTTATTTTACCATTTCCATAAAATCTTTTAACTTTAAAAGGGATGTTAATGTCTTAAATGATTAGTCTTACCGTAAAAAAATTGTTCAATTATTTATTTATTGTCGTCAACTTTATTTAGTGTCCCGATATGGAATTTTTGGCATAATTATTAAAAATTCTCTTGCACTTTATATGACAAATAATTTTCTTGTAAACTTTTTCAATGTTTTTTTTATCATTTTCCTTTTTTTTAATGTTTAAAGTGGATATTAATGTCTTAAATATTTGTTTTTTCAAGTTGGTAGTTAATGACACTATAAACATGCTATTTTTAACTTTTTTCTTTTTAATTTAGTATTTTTTTCATTTTGGTGTCTAAGTTTGTGGTAAGGTGGGGATGGTGCTGAGGGGATCTTACCTAGATGGGAAAATAAATAAGTGTATATTTTGGTTGAACAGAAAAAATGTATCGTTGAATTCTTTAAAGGATCTATTATGAAAAGTTCTATCCTTTAAAAAATAGATGGTCCTACTCGCAAAACTTGAATCTTTTCCTAGATTTATATTTTCGAGAAGATCTATGTTAAAGATGTCTTTGTTTATTTCCCTTTGCGGAGTACTTAGAATTTAGCTTTTATTGGTTCAATTCTCTTCCCTATTTAATTTAATAGGATTAGATAATATCAACAGGGTTTTATTTTTCCATATTTTAATCAAGTTAGGATTTTTTGGATTTGTATGACATTGATTTAATTATCAAGTTGACCTTTATAAAAAAGCTAACTCTAAACAATCCAGATTTTGAGGTTAGCTTATCAGTTTCATGTGAAGTAAGATTATGTTGTGCTGAGTTTCCACGGCTATATTATTTTTTTGAAGTCAATTTCATGTTAAGAGTCTTCAAAATATTTGAAGGTTATGTCCTACTGACAACTTTTTACTAGAAAGGGTCTTAATTAGTTTTTTCAAAAAATAATGCCCATCTTGTCACCTACCTTTAATGGAACAATATCATTACACTAAAGAGGCATTTAGTGGCAAAAGATTTTTATTTTTCCGCAATAACATTTAATGGAAATTGAGTTAATGTCATTGCATGCAGAGTAGCTAAAGCCTTTAGAGGCATTTATATAGAGTGTTAGTTATATATGTCATATTTATTATTGCTGCTACATATGATATAGCGGAAAATATATTTTTTTGTTAAAATAATTGTCGCTAAGCTTTTTTATGTGTTGTAAAGTATTAACATTTAAAAGGATACTACGTGATACTTTGTTATGTCACGTTTAAATTTATAACATCTTCTGTTTACTCTAGATCCTTCTTTACTCCTACTTTCATCGAGCTTATTATTACATCCTTGTGTATGACTTATGTAGAAGTGTAAGGTTACTCATAGATTTCACTTGTTTTAGACCTTCCTTTTTGTCTCCCTTTTAGCATGCACCTTATATATTCTTGAAACTACCATATGAAGAAGATGCGATTAATTTAATTTGTACGGTCGTGTTTGGGTGAGTTTTATAAACACTAGTACTGCACTTCATGGTTCATTTTCAGGTTCATTGAAAAATTTCCTAAATTTAATGGTGATTGAATTGTTTAACTCTTTAGGTAAGCATACTTTCTTATGAATTATTGGATGGATAGATACAATTCTAATACGGAAGATAGTACCTTCAACAAAACTGAGAATGGTAGCAACTTACCATCAACTAATATACCTTCAAATGTTCCTGATGGCACTGAGGGAAATGGAATTGATTTAAATGAATGGAGCAATGATTCAAGAAGAGGTATTTCCATGTCTGGAACTTCTCGTACTATAAGTGTCTTTGTTAGTGGTGTCAGAAATAGAGACCTCATAATATCAGAAAATCTTCCGAATAATACTAGAAGCTCTCTTCAAATGCAAAACTCATGGCATACTCCACCAATTTCATTTTCTCACTGTACAAACTTTCATGGAGATTCTCGTGCTGTGAGTGACTTTGTAAGTGGTGTCACAAATCTTGGTCTCATACCATCAGAAAGTCTTCAAAATAATGGTAGAATCTCTCTTCAAACACAAGACTTATGGCATGCTCCAACAACTTCATTTTCTCACAGTACACACTTTTATAAAAATTCTAGTACTTTGAGTGACGTTGTAAGTGGTGTCACAAATACTAGCCTCACACCATCAGAAAATATTCCAAATAATGCTAGATTCTCTTTTCAAATGCAAAACTTATGAAATGCTCCAACAAAATCATTTTCTGAGAGTACACAACTTCATGGAGCTTCTCGCACTATTAGTGACTTTGTAAGTGGTGTGACAAATGCTTTCTCCATACCATCAAAAAGTCTTCAAAATAATGCTAAAAACTCTCTCCAAATGCGAAATGTATGGCATGCTCCAACAACCTCATTTGCTCAGAGTACATAATTTCATGGAGTTTCTGGTACTGTGAGTGACTTTGTAAGTGGTGTCACAAGTACTGGCCTCATACCATCCGAAAGTTTTCCAAATAATGCTAGAATCTCTCTTCAAATGCAAAACTTATTGCATGCACCAACAACTTCATTTTCTCAGAGTAGACACTTTCAAGGAGCTTCAAGTATGGCACTTCTGGAAAATAGTACACATATAACATTCATTGAGCAACACAGAGGCTTTTATGGCGGTAGTTCATCTGCTTCAACAAATCAATCTAATGCTTTTATCCAACCTTCTAGTGGTCCAGCTAGATATTTGGGAGAAAATGGATTAGGGGACAGAGGCAGCGATGCTAATTTCTTGAGAAATATTATTGATCCTCCACCAGTTTCTCTTGTAATTGGGGAAAGTGTCGCGGTTAGTTTTAAATTTATAACATTAATGTGGTATGAGTTCATAATATCTTCATTGGTCTTTTCCTTTGTCATATCTCAATCATACTATTTTTTTAATATTTTGTTTGGGTATTTTACCAATTCACTTGGACATGTAGGGTTGCAGTGCCAGGGATCCAGGTCACAGGGATAATCCTATTGTTATTTGTTAGCAATCTGTGCTTAAATAATCTTACTGATTCCAGCAAACTTTGAAGAAACATGAAGTTACCAAAGTTTAATGAACCAGTGAAGAACAAAATAACAAAAGAATAGAAATTAATTCACAAACTAAAATCTGTAAAACATACCAGAATATGGAAAAATAGAATAGGAAGAAGATCAAGCCCACTGAATGCACAGTGTCCCCTTAAGGAAATTATTCCCCTCTAGTATCTAAGGTTTAATTTGGAATATGTCCTCCCAGGATAGAATGATCTCAAACACCAGTGTATTGATACCCAAAACGCTGGTGTCAGCGAGCCACTCAACAGTAGTAAAGCACACGAAGAAACTTTGTGCAGAAGAAGAAATAAAAAAATTTCATAAGTAAAAAGTCTGAAGAATAACACGTATTTATAGACAAGAGAAACTGATTCTGAAAGGTTGCAACCTTTCAGAAACCACACGACCATTTAAGAAAGTTTGCAACCTTTCAAACGGTCATGGTTGTTCCTGAAAGTTGCAACCTTCAGAACAGTCATCTCCAACGGTGGGAAATTTAAATAAAATGGGAAATTAATTTAAATAAAATGGGTCACGCGGATCCGAGTCGAGACGAAACGTTTTGGTTAATTAACTAATTAATTGAAATGTTTTGGCCATTTAATTTTATTTAATTAATTAATTAAATAATTAAATTAATCTCTCGATCGATCATTTTCCAAAGTCAAAGCCAAAGTCAAAGCCGAAGCCGAGCCGAGCGAGCGACGATAATGACAGAGTGAGGGGGTCCCTCTTTCCAACCCTTTTAACAATTAATAGAAGTGTTTCTCTATTTAAACTCTTCTATTTTTTTTCCATCACTGATGAGGGAGAAATACCTTTTTATAGAGCATAAAAAGACTTTTCAAGTTCCCAACTTTTTAAGTTCCTCTCTTTTCATCTTCCCTCCATTTCCCATTAACTCTTGCTATATACCCAACAATCCCCCACATGAATGGGGAATGGTTATAACATAAGGAATGCATGAACGAATGTGTACTTTACAAGCAAGGATCAATTGCATCTGGATAAGTAGGTTTCCCCTTGGACTTTCCGTAGTGAACATATGTCGGATATACTCGGTTGATCGGTAGATGCGATATCTTTAAACCGTCGAGCTTTGGTGTATACCTAGACAACCATATGTCACACAATTAACCCTTTACCGTTTATGGTTCTTACAGTTGTGTTCGTTTCAGCCATGAACACCTCCTGGTTTCATGAGTGTATAGAGAATAGGCTTTTGACAAAACAATTCTCTTTGAAGCAACTTACATTTCACACTCACATAGGTGATTTCTAACTGTGTCATCTTGTAGATACATTATTTGGTCAAATCTGCCAAACTTAGCAAATCATTAAAAACTTTAAGATTTATTAACTCAATAACAAGCCTGAAAGTCTTAACCTTGTTCCTAAACATTGTCTTCATCATGAGAATGGATTGAGTTGATTGACAATGTCGAACCTTCAGTCACAACTTTGTTTTTATCCTTGAATCTAGCTCTTGGAATCTCCAGTCTGCTAGATAGAGTTATCGCCATGCTGACTTGTCCTAAGTCGTAAAGCCATTCCCTTAGATGATCTTTCAACTGCCTCTCTCACTAGGCCTTTCGTTAGTGGATCTGACACATTATCGCTTGACTTTACATAGTCAATTGTGATGATTCCACTAGAGAGTAGTTGTCTTATGATATTATGTCTCTGTCGTATATAACGAGACTTACCGTTGTTCATGACTCTCCCTGCCCTACCTATTGTTGCTTGACTATCACAATGTATACAAATAGGTCCCACAGGTTTGGGCCAAAATGGAATATCCTCTAGGTAATTCCGGAGCCATTCAGCTTCTTCACCAACCTTATCTAAAGAAATAAATTCAGATTCCATTGTGGAGCGACCGATACATGTCTGTTTGGACGATTTCAAAGAGACTGCTCCTCCACCAAGTGTAAACACATAACCACTTGTGGATTTTACTTCATTTGACCCGGTGGTCCAATTTGCATCACTATATCTTTCAATCACGGCAGGATATTTATTATAATGCAAAGCATAGTGTTGTGTATGTTTCAGATACCCCAGCACACGCTTCATTACCATCTAGTGAGTTTGATTCGGATTACTAGTAAACCGACTCAATTTGCTAATAGCACATGTTATATCTAATCGCGTACAATTCATAATAGACATCAAACTTCCCAACACTCTAGCATATTCCAATTGAGAGTCACTTTCACCTACATTCTTTTGAAATGTAAAGCTTAAATCAATTGGAGTTTTGACAACATTGAAATTCAAGTATTTGAACTTATCCAATACTCTTTCAATATAATGAGATTGAGATAATGCTAGTCCCTGAGGAGTTTTGAGAATCCTGATCCCTAAGATCAAATCATCAACTCCTAAGTCCTTCATATGGAACTTGTTGGACAGCATGCGCTTTGTAGCATTTATATCATCAATATCTTTACTCATTATTAACATGTCATCAACATACAGACAAACAATGACTTCATGATTCAAAACATTTTTAATGTAAACACACTTATCACATTCGTTAATCTTGAATCCATTTGCCAACATTATTTGGTCAAATTTAGCATGCCATTGTTTGGGTGCTTGCTTGAGCCCATAAAGCGACTTCACAAGTCTGCACACTTTCTCTTCTTTACTAGGAACTACAAACCCTTCAGGTTGTTCCATGTAAATTTTTTCCTCCAACTCTCCATTTAAGAAGGTTTTCTTTACATCCATTTGATGGATTTTAAGATCATGCACTGCCGCTAGTGCTATTAACATCCGAATTAATGTTATCCTGGTTACTGGAGAGTATGTATCAAAGTAGTCCAGACCTTCTTTTTGTCTGTATACTTTTACTACAAGTCGAGACTTATATTTGTCAATAGTCCCATCAACTTTCATTTTCCTTTTAAAGATCCACCTTGATCCTAAAGGTTTATTTCCTGGAGGAAGATCAGCCAATTTCCAAGTATGATTACTTAAAATTGATTCGATCTCACTATTGACCGCTTCTTTCCAATAAGTTGATTCAGACGAAGACATAGCTGCTTTAACTGTTTGAGGCTCATTTTCAAGTAACAATCCACAAAATCTGGTCCGAAAGAAGTGGGTTTCCGTTGGCGATTACTACGCCTAGGATCCTTACTATGTAGTGTATTTTCCGTTGATTCTTCTCGTGGTAGTTTAGGTCTTTCACTAGTCGACTCATATTCTGTTTTATATGGATAAATATGTTCAAAGAACTCAGCGTTATCTGACTCAATTATCGTATTAACATGAATCTCAGAATTATCAGATTTGTGAACCAAAAACCGGCAGGCCTTACTGTTCACAACATATCCAATGAACACACAATCCACTATTTTGGGTCCAATTTTCACCCTTTTGGGTAAAGGAACCTCTACCTTGCTTAGACACCCCCCCCCTCTCCACACACACACACATTTTGAAATATTTCAAGTTGGGTTTCCTTCCTTTCCACAACTCATATGGAATTGATTGTGTTTTGGTACGGGGTACCCTATTGAGTATCTTATTAGCCGTAAGGATGGCTTACCCACAACGGTTTCACGGTGAACCAAAACTGATTATCAAAGTATTCATTATTTCCTTTAATGTTCTGTTCTTCCGTTCCGCCAAACCATTTGACTGTGGTGTATAGGGTGCAGTAGTTTGATGAATAATACCATATTCCAAAGATATCTCTGCAAAAGAAGATTCGTATTCTCCACCCCTATCACTCCAAATCATTTTTATCCTTAGATTCAATTGATTTTCCACTTCATTTTTGTATTTCTTAAATGCATCAATTGTTTCATCCTTACTATTAAGCAAATATACATAACAAAATCAAGTGCAATCGTCAATAAAAGTTATAAAATACTTTTTCCCGCCACGAGATGGTGTCGTTTTCATATCGCATATATATGTGTTAATTAACTCTAAAGGTTTTGAATTTCTTTCAAAAAACTTATAAGGATGATTAACAAACTTACTTTCTACACAAATCTCGCATTTCTATTTATCGCATTTGAAATCAGGCAATACTTCTAAAGTAACCAATTTTTGCAAGGCTTTGTAATTTACATGTCCCAAACGGGCATGCCATAAATCATTTGACTCTAATAAGTAAACAGAAGAAAAATTCTTATTAATACTGTCAACAACCATTACATTTAGTTTGAAGAGGCTCTCAGTAAGGTAGCCCTTTCCTAAGAACATCTCATTCTTACTTATTACAGCTTTGTCACTAACTAGGACACACTTAAACCCGTTCTTAACGAGCAGTGCAGCAGAAACTAAATTCTTCCTAATAGTAGGAACATGCAAAACGTTGTTCAAAGTCAACACCTTGTCGGATGTCATTTTCAACATTACTTTCCCAGTTCCTACAATCCTTGCTATTGTTGTGTTCCCCATGAACAAATGTTCATCGAACTCAGCAGGAGTGTATGTTGCAAAGGCTTCTTTCGCAGAGCAAATATGTCGAGTGGCACCTGAGTAGAGAAATCACTCCTTGGGATTTCCAACTAAGCTGCACTCAGAGATCATTGCACAGAGGTCATCTGCATCTTTCATCTCTTCGACGATGTATGCTTGACTTTTTCCTTTGTCTTTCTCTTTGTCCTTTCTTGGAGCACGACAGTCAGAAGACTTGTGACCAGCCTTACCACAGTTGTAACAGTTGCCCTTGAATTTATTCTTGGCATGTTCTGACTTCTACCTGTTGGACTTCTTTCTCTTCTTGCCTTTGGCATGAGCTTCTTCAACAATATTAACTCCAATTATTGTCGGACTCTTACAAGACTTCTTTTCGGCGGTCTTGTTATCTTCCTCAATCTTGAGCTGAATCACAAGATCTTCAAGCTTCATTTCCTTGCGTTTGTGCTTTAGATAATTCTTGAAGTCGTTCCACGAAAGAGACAACTTCTCGATCATTGCAGCCACTTGAAAAGCTTCATTTACTACCATATCCTCAGCAATCAAATCATGGAAAATAAGTTGAAGTTCTTGCACTTGTGATCCAACAGTTTTACTATCTGACATTTTATAGTCTAAAAACTTTGCGACCACAAACTTTTTCAAGCATGCATCTTCTGTTTTATATTTCTTCTCAAGTGCATTCCACAATTCTTTCGAAGTTGTCTTTGCACTATAGACATTATATAAGTCATCCTCTAAAGTACTCAAAATATATCCCTTACATAGGAAGTCTACCTATGTCCATGCTTCAATAATCATGAACCTTTCTCTTTCTGACATATCAGCAGCAGGCACTGGAGTTTCTTCATTGGTAAATTTCTGCAGACCAAGAGTGGTAAGCCAGAAAAAAACCAGTTGCTGCCATCCTTTGAAATTTTCACCAGAGAATTTTCTCAGTTTCTCTGCTGGTGGTACAGCAGTTTCGGTTGGTGCAGCAACAGCCACTGTAACATTGTTGTTTGCCATTTCTGATAAACAAAAATCATTACAGACTTAGTAAGCAATAACTTAAATTGCAAACAGAATAGGAGTATAAAACCACAAAGGTTTTTGTCTCCAACAGAAACACCAATTAATAAATAAAATAATTTCCTTAAGATTGTTAGCAATCTGTGTTTAAATAATCTTACTGATTCCAGCAAACTTTGCAGAAACATGAAGTTACAAAAGTTTAATGAACCAGTGAAGAACAGAATAACAGAAGAGCATAAATTAATTCACAAACTAAAATCTATAAAACATACCAGAATCTGAAAAAACAAAATAGGAAGAAGATCAAGCCCACTGAATGCACAGTGTCCCCTTAAGAAAATTATTCCCATCTAGTATCCGAGGTTTGATTTGGAATATGTCCTTCCAGGATAGAATGATCTCAATCACCAGTGTATTGATACCCAAAATACTGGTGTCAGCGAGCCACTCAACGGTAGTAAAGTACACGAAGAAACTTTGTGCAGAAGAAGAAGAAGAAATTAGAATTTTTCGTAAGTAAAAATTCTGAAGAATAACATGTATTTATAGACAAGATGATCTCTCGATCAATCATTTTACAAAGCTAAAGCTAAAGCCGAAGTCGAGCGAGTGACGACGACGATGGTGCGAAGGAGGTCCGTCTTTCCAACTCTTTTAAGAATTAATAGAAGTATTTCTCTATTTAAACTCTTTTATTTTTCTTTCCACCATCGATGAGGAAGAAATGTCTTCTTATTAAAGCATAAAAGGACTTTTCAAGTTCCCAAGGTATGCAATATGCTTACTTTATCTATTATGATTTCAGTTGTCATTTCGACCTCTTATAAGTTTACCATCGACTTATTTTATAGTAATATTAAATGAAGATGAGGTAACCTATGATTTCCACTTGTTACTAAATCATTTCCCTGATCCATATTACACTTGCATGAGTAGCTCAAATTGCTTTGTCTAACCATGTCAGGATATGTCTATTCTCTTAACTTCCATTTGTTATTGTTGTCAAAGGTAATCTTGACATGTTGGATATGTTATTTCTTGTTATACATACCTTTCACATAATTTTTGGTTATGATGGTAAGCAAAATGAGTCTATTGCTACTGAGAGTTTAAAGTCACAGGATGATGAAGAAGATGAACATGGCGATGTTCAACAAGATGGTATGTTCTATGATGTAGAAATGTCGTACGAGGTAATACACCGAAACACAATGCATGAAGATCTGATATGATTAGAGTAACCAGTCCAATATTTTTTCAAATAACGGGTGATTTGTGTTTTAGGCATTGTTGGCACTCCAAGAGCATAATAGGTGGCGTTGGATTGAACAAGAGCGTTATTTCGAAACTTCTGAAGCATAGCAGGTATCAATCAATCAAGATGAAAAATTGCAGTGACTCTTGCTGCATTTGCTTGGTAAGGCACACAAAACTTTTGTTTCTTCCCAAATCACTTTTAAGCTTGTTTGCAACCTTGTCCAATTTTATTCTTTCCTGTTTTGGCATGTATAGGAGACATGAAGTTGGCGAAGGACTAGAAAAAATTGACTGTGGACATGAATTCCATTATCAATGCATCAAGGAGTGGCTGGAGATCAACAATTCCCGGTTTGCAGAACGATTGCTTTGACTTCATGCGATAGTAATCTTTGGTTCTCACTTTGACCAACCAATTTCTCAAGCCCCATTTTCAGTTAATCGGCTTCGTGGACCGACTACATTCTTCTGTGTCGTGTAGAATGACAGTGTACAAGATGGTGGAGTAGAATTCCCAAATGATAAACTATGATGAACAATCGTGGTGTGTTCAAATTTATTAGTTTGGCATCTTTTGTTGCTTTCGGTAGTAGTCTTTAGACCAATCATTTTATCCGCTTTAAATTGAAAAATGACACTTTTTACATTTTCAGTATGTTGTCTTTTCAGTTTGAACTAAGGTAGTAGTGGTGAATTATGTCACGACCCAATTCCTCGAATCATGATGGCACCTACTATAACCCACCAGTAGGTAAGCCAACCCGTAACTCGGAACAACAAGTAATGGGTCTGAGGACAGAAACTAAACAAGAGTAGGCAAAATTTGAGATAACAACATAAACAGGCGGAAGCAAACCAAAACATATATACAAATAAACACTACAAGAAAATGTATTTATAGCTACGGAATCTAAGCTACCAATCTAAAACTCGTAGCTATTATTTAGTAATAGCCACAAAACTTCAAATTTCGTGGTTATCTAAAAATTCATCAAATTTCTTTGCCACGAAAATTAAATTGATAAAGCTAAAATCTAGTTTTTGCTATAATTATCAATAGTCGTGGCAATAATTACCTAAATAGTTATAATATTACTGCTACGATAAAATTATGTAGCTAAATATAAGTTGTTGCCACATGATAAAAGTAATTGTAGCAATAGTAACTCATTAGCCACAATAAGTTATTTGAAACAAAATATTGTAGCTAATAAATATATTTTCTTTGAGTTATAAAAAATTATGGCAATAATTAAACGAAGTAGCCATAGATATTTTGTTACAATAAAATTTCGTAGCTAATTGTTAATTTTTACCGGGAGTTTAAATTTACGATAGTGATAACAACCATTTAGCCACCATAAGTTATTTGAAGAAATATTTGTAGCTAAATAAATAATTTTGCTTCAGTTTATAAAGATTGTGGCAATAAATAAATGAAAATAGCCATAATTGTTTTGCCAAAATAAAATTTGGTAACTAATGGTTAATATTTACCACGAATGTGAAATTGCCATAGTAGTGATAAATTTTAACCACCATAAACTATTTGAAGAAAAATTAATAGCAGAATAGATATTTTTTTTCAAGGTATAAAATTTGTGGCATATTAAAAGATACAGTCATTGATTTTTTTCTACAATAAAATTTATAATTAATTATAATTTATTCCACCATCGTGTTGAAACTAATTGGAGCAATAATAACATTTTATCCATAAAATATAATTTAAAATAAGATATTATAGTTAAATAAATATTTTTTTGAGTATCAAAATTGTGGCAATAATTAACTTAGTAATTATAATTATTTGTCTTTACGAAATAATATAAACATGAAACACACAAATATGAAGAGTACCGCAGCTTAAAGAGGAAAGGAAACAAGTTTTGCATCAAACCGTGGATGAAAATCACGTTAAAAGTTATTAATTACTTATTTTTAAAATTATTTTTCAAGACCTAAACATCAATTAATATATGAATATCTCGCAAAATAGTCATACCAATCGTCATTTTTATAAAGGTGTAACGTCCAAAGTGGACTAAATAAAGTGAATGAAGGGAATGATACATGTAGTTTTCTTTTGTTCAAATTCCATAATTATCAATTTAATTACAATAATTTAACAATTGACAAAAAAAAATGATAACTATAATATAATTTATTATGAATTTAATTGATGTTTGTAAAGAACATGAGCACAATTAAGGTGAGACGTTTTATGTAATATGAAATGAAACATAAGTTTTGAGGTACTTTATGTTGTGTTCAGAATTGTTATTTGAGTCACATCTCTTTTATCGAACAATACACTTATCTAGCTATCTTAATTAGAGATGTTAATTATTCTATCTTAAAAGATCTTAATAAATAAGTTTTAAATATAAAGTAAATAAAAAAGAGTTATGTTTAATTGATTTTGGTTGATTACCTATATTAAATATAAACAAAATTAACTTCACTAATTCACCTCAAATTTCATCTTGTTCAAGTACTTTGAGAATTGTTAGATTTGACTCGAACTTATTTTCTCAAAATAATATATCTTGGTATAATAATAGGTGTACATTGTTCTAATCAATTTAGTTTTAAGTTTCAAATATATAATTTAAATAAATGTTAAATAAATAGCCTTGTTCTTTTTTTATTGTCAATATGACTTTTTCATTAGTGTATTTTTTTTCTAAACTTAACTTGTATTTTTTACTTGAGCTAAGAGTCTTTCGAAAATATTCTCTATCTTCACGAATAAGGTTATATATACATCGCCCTCTCAAAATTTCACTAAGATTACGCTGTTGCTATTATTATTATTATTATTATTATTATTATTATGACTTCATGCAGCAGCAGCATTTTTTGCATGCGGCGGCTGCTGCGGCGGTTGCTGCTGCTGCGGCTGCGGCGTTGCGCTGCTTGAATTCTAGAATTTTGAAGAATTAGGGAAACAACAAAAAGGTCTTTTCACCCTTTTCACTTCAAATTACTCGTAAAAAGTCAAAAACAATTTTAATTTGTATTCATGATCAAACACAAATTTCCTTTCAAAAATAAAAAGTACTTTTTTCAAATTTTATAACAAATCATGGCCAAATTATATACCCACATAATTAATCACTACTAAAAAAAAAATAAGATTTAGTGACAAACAAATATTATAATCAAATAGCAAAATCTATCATTAATAATATTTAGCATTAAATTGACAACAAAATTCTTTTAGCTACGAGATAAAAGCAATAAATGCGACAAAGTTTGTAGCTAATTTAAATTCTTTTAGATAATGATTTTAAGTTTTAAATATAATTTAATTGTATTAAAACCTTCATATTGTTCTGAATATTAGGAGGGAAATGGATGAATTTACAAAAAAAATCTTCTAATTTATTAAAAAATTAATGAGTTATATCAAAAAAAAAATTAAAAACAGCAAGTAATTTGTAACACCGAAATTCAAAACAAAGGCAAAAAGATTTCCCTCCAAGTTATTTCCCTCTCATTATTTTATGCCTAAATTAGCTCTTTCATTTCCTATTTTATATAATAAGTCAAAATCCCTAAAAAACCTTTCCCCCGAAAGGAAGAAAATCAATCCACACGTCAGTTTCTCCTATTTTAATATACATCCCAATTTCAACTTTTGTTTCCAAGTCACTGCAAAAAAAAATATTATATACTAACTTTTTTCTTTGCCTGCTTTTAAGTATATGATTTAACAAAGTACTGTTTTGATTTGTGAGATTTCACCGTAGCCAAGTACATTCTTCTTCTTCGTTTTTTAATTTTCTTTTTTCTTTCACTTTCATAATATTTTTTTTATTCAATGAGATGATATAATAGCCATGTTTTATTTCTAATTCCTCTTGTGGAGTATATTATTTTTTACTTTTTTTTGGTTATGTTTATGATTGCTACAATTTTATTTCACTAGAATTTGATATTTTGGAAGGAAATTATTATTTTTATATGATAGATGATAGGATTATTCATGATTATGATGGATTATCGGAATGTTTTGATGATTCAAATGTTATGAGCATGACTATTAATTATAAATTGCATAAGAAAAATCTGTCCAAATTTACACATTACCAAAGAATTGTGATATTTTTATAAATACTTTTCTTGAGGAAAGTATTCTTAGGAATCATGAGTCAAAAGAGATTGCAATTATGAAAGAACATGAATCATCAAATTCAACAAGTATTCGTTATTATTATTGATCTTATTTACTTCTATAAACACTTATATTTTATGTTATTTATATAGTTTTCAAATGATGGTTGCAGCTCAAGGTCGACACTCAAAAGATTCTATAACCGTAAGTAATTTAAAAATAAAAATAAAAATCCATATCATTAATTTAGTAAATATTTATTTTATTTTGAAAAGATTATACTAATAATTAAATTGAATATGTTATTGTATTATTTTTAACTTAATTTTTTAACTGTTATTGCAGCTTGTGAAGGAGTGAAGAAAGCATCAAAATAGATGTGATACAGATAATTGTTTTCTCTTGTAAAAGAATATTGATATGTTTGAGTAAAATGATGTTTCACTATTTTAGAAGACATTATTGAATCTTTATTAAGTATTTTTTTAATACATCATATACAATAAATAATTTATTATATTTCACACTATCTTTTATAAATTTTGTGTTAAATCTTATCTACATTATATGAATTAGTAGCTATAATTTTATTAAATTTGTAGCAAAACATATATAATTGCCACGGAAATATTATTTATACACATTTTCATATCAAATGAAGAACTTTTAGCTACAATTTATATCTTGTGACAATGAGCTCTGAAATTTTAGTTATCAAATATTAAATTCGTAGGTACACATATGCTCCTATAATTGCCACGTATAAAGAACATGGCTAAAAAATTACTTTTTCGTAGCAAATAATTTTTACAATGCTTCGATGCAATATATTTCATGGCTAAAGGTATGAATTCTTAGCTACAATATGAAAATATTTGTGGCAAATACATTGAGTTATAGCTATGAATTTTTATAATTCATAACAAATATGATACTATTGCCACGAGATAAGTTACAAAACTAGCTACAAAATTCAAACTTCTATGGCAAATAAATTAGATCTTTTGCTACAATACAACACCTTGTGGCTACTATATAAATATAGCTATAAATTTTGCCATAAGTTTATTTTTGTGGCAGAAACTTGTTTTCATTGCAGCTACATACAATTTTTAATCTGTAGCTAGAAGTATAAATTCTTAGCCACAGACCATGTAAAGTTTGTAGCTAACTTTTAGCCACCCTACATTTTGCTACAGATGCTACGAAATAAAATAATGTAGCTAAAGTGCTTAGCTACGGAGAATTTTATATTTAGCTTGTGAAGGAGTGATGAAAGCATCAAAATAGACGTGATACTGAAAGTCACTAGTATAGAGCTACTAAAAAAACGAGTACAAGTCCCAAAAGTGGACCACAGAAACTGGACTGTCTCGAAAGGTAAAAGACAAGTCTATATACACAGATGGTGACTGAAATAGTACAAAACGACGTGTGCTCACCCCCGTCTCCGAATCAGACTACTCCAAACTGGATCAACGCTGGCCACTGGTGCTCGGACCTGCATCACGAAATAGATGCAGAGCGTAGCATGAGTACCAAAACAACAGGTACCTAGTAGGCATCATAGGCCGACTGAACTTGAAAAGTAAAGGCAATATGAAAAGAAGGAATAACACAAACCGAAGTCAAGAACAAAAATTTAACTAACAATGGAATGCACACGAGTGTAGAAAGAACTAACTAAAGTAATATATGAGCTAACTACACCTAATTGAACCCCCACAAGCCCAGAAGGTACACTCGTGCGCAAGTTACATAAAAACCCGAACGGACCCCCATAAACCTGACGAGTACATAGAATAACTATAACTAAAGAGAATTGCATATAAGAAGCCAAAAACGGAGAACATCGAACCAGAACCTTAACCCTAATTAGTAGAATCTGACAGTACGGAGACCGGACCTCGAACCGGATGCTCACCAGAAATACCCAAGTAACCAATCACAAGTATCAAGTATTTGAGGCCGGAACTCTAACCGGATGCTCTATATAAGTATATGGGCAATAGAGGTCGGACCTTAAACCGGATGCTCTATATAAGTATCTGGGCAATAGAGGCCGGACCTTAAACCGGATGCTCTATATAAGTATCTGGGCTATAGAGACCGGACCTTAAATCGGATGCTCTATATAAGTATCTGGGCAATAGAGGTCGGACCTTAAATTGGATGCTCTATAAAGGTGCCAATGTAGCTGCTGATAGAGTCCTAATCGATCCACGCTCATAAATGTCCGTGGAACGCCGTCCATACTTAGCCAATCAATGTAAGTCCTTGGAACTGAATCGAAAATAAAATTCAGATCGCGAAGCAGAATTAGTGTCGCCGACGTAACTCGTGAAGCCGTAACATCGGGGAAAATAATGATAACTATAGTCGGAGAAAGCGTATCACCTAGCTAAGGCCCAAACTATCAGACTCAAGTCTGCTACACCAGTCTACAGGGATCTAAGCCGGCCGAGCAACGTCGGGGCAAACTAAGGCCTATTGGATCCGAATCATGCATTTCTAAGGCAAGCCCTAGTCAAACCTAAACTAAGGCCCAATATTCTTCAAATAAACAGTAATTAAGCATGCAAGCACTCCACATAGCGAGGAGGGTCAATTAATAACACAAAGCATGCTCACAGTTACCCGATAATTCTCGAAATAGGCCAAAAACATGATTTTTAAACACCTATACGAGATTCAATAACTACCCAACCCAAATCTCAACTAATCAACGTGCATTCACATTCTCGAGCTCAATCTAAGAGAGGGAAACCATAGTCTACCTGTAGGCCGATCACACGTGCTCCAAAATCACTTCTCCGGAGCTTCTCCTTTTCGAACGGCCTCAAAACGCTTCCCTGCTATCAAAAATAGAGTCACAATGTTATTACAGTCGTTTAGACACCAAAATCACAACAAACGGAGACGGGTCAATTTTAGAGTCAAAATGAGAATCGTGGAACCCGCACCGAACTGTCTGAATTTGACTCCGTCAAGACACCCTAAACAACACCCCAAATTTTTTTTTTATTTTGAAACACAATTCGGGGCTCAAAACGCAGCAAAACCCAACAAGTAAGAAAACCACACTTTAATCAACTAAAAGAAAAGCTACAGCAGTCTAAACTCGAAATCTACAAGTATCTAATGGTGCTCAGCACTCTTTGAACACTCTATGACGAAGCCACGACAATTTCCAACACATGGGACTTCGAATCACCCAAAACCGAGTTAAAATGAGTGAGATATCACCAAAACAAGGATGCCAAAAACAATAGCTCGAAAAAGGGTACAACAGTCAGGTTTATAGCGAAATTTACCTCGAATTACATGCATTCGACAACTTCCGAACACTCTACAGCGAAGCCACCAAAAATATGAACCTCCCACACTTCGAATCGCCTAATTTGGATGAGAGATGAGAGAGAGATGAGGGTTTTATGTTTGGGAAAGGTTGCTGGTAATCTGCATTTTATAGCAGATATTTCTGCAATTTTTCCCAAAACTTATAAACTCCGACAGGGTGCTCCGAACTCGTTCGGAACCCCGTGCACATAAACGAGATATGCAATCATATCAAATTCAATATTTCGGACTCAATGACGCAGTCAAAATTTCCATACGAGGTCATATTGACAAAAAGTGAGTCCCACACCCAAATGTCATTTTAAGTCAAAAACCACAAAAGAGCTCCGAAAAATATCGAAAACCCCGAGACACAAAAGAAAGGTCAATCTAGACCAAACTTGATATTCCAGAGCTAACCACGCTGACGGATCTCATCCGAGCGCGTTTACTCAGAATGTTGACCAAAGTCAAACTTAGGCTTAAACTTAAAGTTAAAACGCCTAATCGCACCGACTCACACTGAAAACCTCGGGAGTCATGATGGCCCTACTACTAGCCTAAAATGACCCTTTCGGAGCTGATGGAATCGTCAGAAATGGATTCCAATTTTATCTTCTTGAACTTTTGATCGAAAATGATAGTTCAAGGTTCATAAGCTCCAAAACACAAAAACTCGCACCAAAACCAAACAAACGACCAGGTGACCGAACTGTCAGTCCGAGCAAGTCATAAATGACTTGGGGTCGCTACAGGAATGCTCTAAACGACACACAGAAGGCAAAACACAGAAATGACCAGGAGGGTCATTACAAATTATCAGCTTAAGGGACTTCTAGTTTCTTTAATTTCTCTACCAATCTTGTTGGTACATCAAAGAAGTACTAACATTATTAGTTTTGACAGTTGATTGAATTCTAAAACTATGATTGATCATTTTCTTGATAGTTGAAGATGACGGTGTGTCATGACTAAATATTGTAAGTTCTTTTTCTGTATTTGGGTGAAGATATCAACTCTAGAGATTTCTAACTATTTATGTGTCTCAAATGCCTTATTAAAAAGTAATTATTATTCAAGGAGGTAACATAGAAGTATTCGGTGCAATGACAGTCGTTTAAGTTCGATCTTAGGATATATGATTGCTCCATCATGTTTATTTATTGAACCAACTCGTTACAAGGGACATCCCTATGCACTAAGCACAAGCTATGTGTTGGGTTCGGAGAAGGGTCGGACCATAAGGGTCTATTGAACACAATTTTACCTTGTAATTTTCTTTAAGAGGCTATTTTCAGTGCTCGAACTTGTGACCTTCTGAACACATGAAAACAACTTTACCAGTTACGCCAAGGCTCCCCTTCAATTTAACCAACTTGTCTTATATAACTTTTTTATCAGTTTAGAGAGTGACCACTACTACCACAAAAAAATATCCATTGCGAATCACTAAGAAATTCGTGTTATAAAATAAATATTTTTTTTCACAAATTTCCATCCTTTACAGCTCACTGCCAAAATACATGCTGGAAAAAGGAAAAAAGAGTCTCGCTGAAATACTGGTAAGCTTTCTAATTTTGTCGTGTGAAAACACTATTATTTTTCTTTTCTCATTATTTCAATCAAAATATCTAATGAGAATATCCATGGAATAATTTTCAGTGGAAAATTTTAATGGAAAAATAGTGTTTTTCAGTAGTGGACACAGTCATTTTTTATTGGCATAATATATAAATATGCCCTTTAACTTGACTTTAGCTGATATCTATGTCCTCTAACTTTGGGTGTGCACAATTAGGCACTTAAACTTGTATAAAATTGAACAAGTAGACACACGTGTTCTACGTGGCATATAAAACATAAGATGCCATATAAGACACAAAATTTCCACGTTGGACACCATGTAGGCTGAATGTTTCTATTTGTTCAACTTTATACAATCTTAAGTGTCTACTTGTGCATACCCTATGTTAAAGCTCATAGTTGTCAGTTGAAGCCATGTTCAGGGTCATGTTTATGTATTATGTCTTTTTAATTTAAAGTCTACAATAGTTTATTTATTGACAAAATGTATGTTCATATATGTTCGCACATAAATTACTTATCCCCATTTTTCTTCCTCAAATTTGACTTGTTTTTTTGGAAGAATCCATTTTTCAGTGGATATAACTTTTTTGTTGGGTTAGGAAAATGCATAAAATTTATTGCTCATTTTAGATTAAATGAGGATAAGATAACTTAGCTTTTTTCAGGTCATCAGTGCCCCCATCTTGTGAGTTAGATTTATTGTTGACAAAGTAAATCTTTCATTGTAATGTATGTAAAAGTTACATCCGACGATTGAAATCGGGTCATATCCTTTTTTCCTTTTAAGGTTACTAGTATTTGGACATGTGTGTTGCACCTGTGTCACATACAAATAGTATAGATGGCATGAATCACAGTAAGTATACAATTAATAATTTAAAATTAATTTCAATATAATGGAAGATAAACAAAGAAAGACCTCTGTTATCAAGCATTAGTGACAACATATTTTCTTGACAACATTTTTCCTAAAAGTTTGACTTATGATAGAATGTCCCTTCATGAAATAGAGAATTTTTTCATTCTTTCACCTTTTTCTATTTATTTATAACATTAACGTGCAAGCTAGCTCACTTACATCTCAACTACTCCATTGGCTTGTTAGATTATCAACATCTATCTTACAGGTTTTTTCTTTTGTGGCATAGGTTTTAAGTAGAGTTATTGGCTCATAAGTTCAATTGTTTGTGCCCCCTCTCATTGGATGAGATTAATCATATTTATTGTAACACCCCAAATTTTTTTATTGTAAGACTTGAACCATTCTTCGATTGTGAACGGGATTTATCTGAGTGATTTTAAATTTTCTTAGGTGTTAAAGTCGCTAGATGTAACACCTCTAGTTTCAAAAAGAACTAAAGAGAAATTCATTCAATTCATCCATAAGTTCTTTTAAAGTTTTGGGTCAACTTCAAATGACCATATCATTCACCACTAACGAGTTAGGTGGCCCATGACCTATCAAATTAACGGTCTTTGAGTACTCTTTCCAACGCAGCCAATTTTTCCTCAATTAGAGTTCTGAGTAAAAAGTTATGACTGATTTACTAGAGACGCTCTAACCTGGCAGCAGCTCCGCGATGGCTCCGCGTTACGGAGTGAATACGGACCTCATTGTCCGCTGGAAAAATATTCCGACTTCCAACTCATTTTATTTATTTCTTTAAGGGTATTTTAGTCCTAAAAAACCCTTAGGAGGTAATCTAAGTTACCCTAAACAAGTAAAAGAATCAATTTTCATAATCAAACCCTCTCATTTACTCCTAAATTTTGATGCTCAAGAAACTTCAAGAAATGCTAAGGCTAGGGTTCATCTTCCAAGATTTTCCTTCATGTTTCTCCAAGAACATTGTTCTTTCCGGTATGTAAGATTTCATAGTGTTGGGTTTGTTCGCCCTCACACCAATCATGTGAATTTCATCAATAAATTCATTCTTAAAGCTTATTGATTGAGATTCTTGATGAAGTTCTTGAGGTTTTAGCTTCATTCTTAAATAATGGAGTCTTGTTGACTTCTTGAGGTGAGGGGTCTTGTGAATGATTGTTATTCTTGATGAACTTTGTGTGGATTTTACTGAAAACATTCAAGGTTTATAAAAATCATGAAATTGGGCAATGAAATTGCATTGGGTATGAATTGAATCGAGTTTGGGAGAGGAAGAAAAGATCGGGCAAATATTTGCTCACAAGTCCTCATCGCGGAGGCGCTTAAGATTTTCAGTATCCAGTCAATCACCCCCTCTCCACGTCACGGGGAGGATACTGAGTCCTCTGTGTCAAAAATTATTTCGCGACCAAAAAATAAAATCCTTCTCCGCATCGCTCCAGTGCTTTCCAATTCGTGTCATCACTCTCTTCTTATTACTAACTATCTAAGTTTTCATTAAATCATTGAGATCTTATATCCTTATCATAGCACTTAAATTCACATTTCAAATAAAAGTAAAGTAAAGGGGAAAGTCCAAGAGGTCCCTTTGTGTCAAATTGAGAACTCTTTTGTAATCAACTATAGTTTTGAGTTAAATCTTGAGGAAGTAAGTATGAGAATGAGAAAAGATGCATTTATGAGCTTCTATATTGTCACTGAGATCCTTGAGTCTAGTCGTTCATGTGCATAATTCCTCATGAACCCTATAAGTCAAGTATTCTTGAGAGGAGTAGTATCATTGAGTACTGAGTTTCGAGTTCTTGAGTCATTAAGTTCTGAGTATCGAGTTCTCATATTGCTATTAAGATCCCTGAGTTGAGTCGTTCATTCCCATAATTCCGCATGAACCCTATGAATTGAGTTATAAATTTTAAGAATCTTTTTAAAGCTAATACTTGAGTTTAAAACTGTTTTTTTGAGGAAGTAAAGATGAGTTTTGAGAAAGAGTTTCTAAAACATGATTAGCATGACGATCGAGTATGCCATCAATGTTTAAGTAGTATGGTATATTCACGCCCTAAACTAAGGGGCTGTGACTGGCACTCGATACCTTATGAGATCGAATTAGCCATTCAAACATACCAACTGACTCAACTATGGGCCTAGAAGGTTGGGCAACATAACATCTAAAATACTATGACTGGACCATTGATGCTTATCGTGACCAACGACACTAACCTACGGTATGAGTGTCTACGATCATCCATAATATAGTAACCCAACTAAAGGTTGGGGTCGTGTCCCAAGGGAGTGGTTTTGAGAATTGATAGAAAAATAAAATTTAGTTCTAACTAGTCGTAGCTAAAGACATTAACGAGTAAAAACATAGTAAATTAAATGGGGTGACACAAAAGCATCAAATATCGAATTGGAGTTTTTTCACAATTAGTAAAAACAACAAAAATAACAAGAAAATCAAGTATGGGTAAGAATTCTTGGGGTATGACCGCAATACAGGTTGAGATAAGAAGTTGGGTACATGCCTTTGAAAGGAAATTTGTAAGATAATGGTGACTAGGCTAAGCTTTAAATGGAAATAAGTTCCCTCTCGGGCAACTTACCCCGTTTCAAGTGCGTTCCTCTCAGACACCCATTTGATACATGAAGACCAGACTACGCCTTACCCCACTCACTCTCTCGAGCTGAGTGTTAGGATATGGGACTAGGGCTCACCCTCTCGGGCTGAACCTCATGTCGACCCACTCCTTAGGCCATCAATCTAGTGGTCTTGGTTTGGCGACCTCCCTCTCGAGCAAGCCGAAAACACATGGGTGGCTTTGTATTTGCAACTACAAACCCTTTAGGTTAAACCACAACCACTAGGTGAAATCACCACCAAACTACATCTAA
>JAJOOS010007920.1:0-60475 GCA_029582725.1 Solanum chiquidenum
CTTATTTCCATCTAAAGCTTAGCCTAGTCACTATTATCTTGCAAATTTCCTATCGAAAGCATGTACCCAACCATTTATCTCAACTTGTATTGCGGTCACACCCCAAGAACTCTTCCCCATACTTGATTTTCTTGTTATTTTTGTTGTTTTTACTTACTTGTGACAAAAAACCCAAATTGATATTTGACACTTTTGTGTCCTCCTTCGATTTACAATATTTTTAATCGTTAATGTCTTCAGCAACGTCTAGTTAGAACTAGATTTTATTTTTCTATTAATTCTCAAGACCGCTCCCTTGGGACACGACCCCAACCCTTGGTTGGGTTACTATATTATCGACGATCGTATACACTCAAACCGTAGTTAGAGTCGTTGGTCACGATATGAATCACTGAGCATGCATGATAGAATAAAGCCGAATAATAAAATAATTGAACAAGCAAATAAGCAATGATATAATTTGAACATGATAAGGATACTGTAAATACTAAATAAGGCTAAACTGAATGCAATGACCAAGTTTATAACACGCTGAGACTGAATGTTGAACTATACTGATAACATGGCAAATGCAATAGAATCTGACTCAACTGTGAGAGAGCTACTAATAATCGACATAAAACCACATGATCTAAATGTGGAGTCTGATGTATACGCCCCATCGAGAGGACCCAATATACCCTGCCAGAGGTATAGAGGCATGTTGGCGTGATCACTAAAATGTAATGCCGAACAGATGAGACTTATCCGACGAGGTACGTAGTTCTGGGACTTAAGGGTGATTGACCCTAGTCCACTCGGTATTAAGCTTATCCTAATTGATTAAGTAGTTAACACTTTATGACTGAAATATTGTAACACTGGATAGCTCAAATACTGACATGCAAACTGAGAATGCAACATTAATATACTGATAATAATGCATTCACCATTGAGGCATGTTTACATATCTAACTGAATTAACTGGCCTAGCATGTGTAATTCATGAACTAAAAGAACTACATAGCTAGGGTTCTGAGTTTATGCATGAATCTGGGCAGAACAATACTACAACACGATGATATGATCCAATAGCTAAAACCCAACAATTTTAACATTCAAGAAACCCTAGGTCTGGATAACATTAAGAGAATCAAGATTATGACTGAAATCTAGGGACCTAATGGGTAAAAGTAACCCGCTAGTGTAATCCCACATACCTGATGACGAATTCCACGAAGAAATCTTTCGATTTTGGGGCTGGAACTGATGGAACCTTATTGTGTTCTTGAACTAGGGTTCTTGACCTCTTTCTCCTCTTACACTCTAATTTTTCTAAGTTTTGATGAATGATCTAACTTAGGTAAGTTCTAGTTATGTTTCTAGGCTAAAACTAACCAAAACTACGTAGTTTAGGGTTTAAACGACGTAGTTTAGAGGTCCAACACATAAGGAAAAGACCAAAAGACCCCTTACTTAAAAGCTATCGAGGTCACCGATGGATGGGACCGACGGACCGTGGATCGATCGATGGTCCGTGCTGGTCAACCGTTGATCGGTGACTGGGAGCTGAAACTGGGGTTTGATCCACGGTCCGTAGGTCCGGCCGTGGGTTGATACTTGGCCAAAATTTTGAGACTTTTCTGGGGAGGGCTGCAGTTAACCATCCACGAACCACCAGCACGGACCATGGTACGGTCTATAGGTGGTGCCCTCAGTGGCACTTGTAGCTTCAAAAATCTGCAATATAGTCTGTCTAGGATACGGGGTGTTACACTGTGAGTTGTAGGAACTCTCTTCCATATCGATGCTCAATACTACTCCCAAAATATACTCAGCTCATATGTTTAAAAAACATAACTCTTTCTGTGGTTTCAGATTATTACTCAAACTGCTCAAAACTCTTTTGAAAATCTCAGTTTCCTCCTCTTTTAAATGTGAAAACATTTACTCTTGAGAATACTTAGTTCCCATATATCATTTTAAAGAAAATGAACTCAACTCTGCTCTTTCTCAAAAACATTTCAAAATCATATTATAATATGATCATTGATGACTCGGGAAGTCATACTGCATAAACATTGATGGTATATCTGATACCATACTACTCATACATTGATGGCATACTCGATTGTCATACTAATCACGTTTTAGAAAACTCTTTTCTCAAAACTCGTTTTTACTTTATCAAAACTCAGTTTAAGAGCTCAAGTGTTGGATTTAAAAAGCTTTTAAAATATATAACTCAAATCATAGGGTTCATGTGGAATTATGAACATGAACGACTCAACTCAGGGATCTTAATAGCAATAAAGAACCTCGGGACTCAAAACTCAAGACTCAATGATACTACTAGTTTCAAGAATGCTCGACTCAGAGGGTTTATGCGGAATTATGGACATGAATTACTCAACTCAAGGACTCAAAGATACTTCTCATCTCCAGACTGCTCGACTTATAGGGCTCATGCGGAATTATGGGAATGAATAACTCAACTCAAGGACTCTATGAGTAAAATGTAATAGTCCCATGATTATGAATAAAATCTCAAAAGGGATTAGAAACTCCTTACTCAAGACTTAGAACTTGAAGTTACTACTCCTCTCAAAGATGCTCAATTTATGAAGTTCATGCGAAATTTATGGGCATGAACGACTCGACTCGAGGGTGTAAATAACAATATGGAACTCAGGTATACAACTCTTCTCATTATCATACTTACTTCCTTAAACCTTAGCTCAAATAGATAGTTGATCTCAAAGGATGCACAATTGAACTCAAAGACTTTCTTGAACTCTATTCTTAACTCTCTCTTGAATGTGAATTATGAATTCAAGAGTTATGGTTCATGATATGAAGGATCTCGTGATGATAAAGTAGACTTATGAATACATTCTCCTCATTCTCATACTCATTTGCTCGAGTCTTTAAACAAGTTATTAGAAATTGTAGAAGACTTCTCGAAAAGACTCAAAGAGACTTTCTCAAAAATGTTCTAAGGAACTCTCAAACTTGACTCTCAACTCTACCTTGAATTTGATTTATGAATTCATGGTTGTGATTTGTGTTAGGAAAGATCTCGTGATGTTTAGGAGTGTTTTTAGATAGTTAATTATGAGAAACGGCTAAAAAACACTATCTTAGGAGCAAGTCCGCGACGCAGAGATGAATTATAATGTTTGGTCGGAATATTTTTTGACACAATAGGGTCCGCGATCTCTCCGCGACGCGGAGAGGAAAAATTTCACTCTGAAGGAACATGCGGACCTGGTACACTATTTTTGTCCGACTTTTTCCTTCTTCATTTTCTAACCCCAATTTGCCTAATTTTGATTCTTTTTCTCAATTTCTCTTTAGATTCAGATACCCAATACATGTACAAAAGAATCTAATCAAACACAACTCTAAAATCTACACGATTTCCTCAAGAGCTCATCAATCTCATCTAAACTCAAGAATGAAAGCCAATTTCAATAATATCAAACCTTCCACTTTCTAGAACGAATTTAATGCTAAAATTAACATAATTGGCATGTGGGTGAACAAACCCAACACTATGGAAGCTTACATACCTCTTAGGGATCAAACCCATGGCGAAAATCCGCAACAAAACTCAAGAACCTCGACGAACGCCTAATTGATCTTTTCCTCTTTTCTCCTTTTTCCTCTTATTTTCTGTTCTTGAACTTTCAACTAAAACCCTAGGCTTATATTAGGATTATTAAAATGGACCTAATCATATTATACCCCTAAAACCTTACATAAAATGAAATAAATCCGATTGGGTAAGGAAAAGACCAAAATACCCTTTACTATTTTCGGGTAACTTTTCTTAACTGGACAACGTGACTTCAAAAGGGCATATCTCACTCCTCCGACCTCAAAACTTAGCAAACTCGGTAGCGTTGGAAAGATAATTTAAAGACCTTTCATTTTACATCTCATGGAATACCTAAATCATCATGTACTGAGATTTATGGTCATTTGAAGTTGGCCCAAATCTTAGAAGAACCTAGGAATGACTTGAATGAACTCTCTTTAGTTCTTCTTGGAACTCAAGGTGCTACATCTAGTGACCTTAACACTTAAGAAATTTTAAATTCCTTGGTAAAATTCTACTCACAATGAATGATGGTTCGAGTCTTAGCTCAAAAATTTTCTGGGGGTGTTACAAAAAATAACATATGTATATGAACCAACAAGAAGAAGAATATACCAATATTAACTTCAATAATGTGAATTTACATAAACATGCTTGGGAAAAATAAATTGTAAATACATCAACATCTAAGTAAAGGCAATGACTTCACATGTCTCATATAAACATCACATGCTATGAGTTTCGTTAAGGGATCTGCTATCATCTGATGCGTAGATATGTATTTCATCCACTTTCTTTTGTACTATCATGTCTCTTACAAAATTATACTTTATGTCAATATGTTTCGTCTTCCCATGATATTTCAGATCCTTTGTGTTGGCTATTGCACCCTGACTATCACAATTGATTGTGACATATGCTTAACAACATTATTATACACACCCAAGTGAATCAGAAAATGCTTAATCTAAACAACTTCTTGCACAATAGATGAAAGTGCTATGAATTCATCTTTCAATGTTGATAAGGGTTATACATGACTGCTTCTTACTACTCCATGATATGGCGCCATCATTAAGAAATAATGCATATCCAGAGGTGGATTTTCTTTTATTTAAATCTTCTCCCCAATTAACATTTGTGTAGCCTTTGAGTTATAGATCATTTCCTTGATAACATAAGGAATAGTTGACTGTGCCTTTGAGATACCTCAATATCCTTTTAACTACTTTTTAATGTTGCAGTCTTGGGTTGGATTGATATCTGCTAACTAACCCGACGACATAACAAATATTTGATTTGATACACATCATAGTATACATAAGACTTTTGACTGATTGGCATAAGAAACTTTTCTCATTTATTTCTACTCATGTGGAGTCTGAGGATACATTATTCATATCAAACCTTCACTTTTAGAAACTGGAGTGTTATAGATTTGCAATCTTGTATATTGAAGCGTTCAAGAATTTTTTTAATGTAAAGTTCTTGTGAAAGAGATGATAATATCTTTGAACGGCCTCTTGAAATTTTAACTCCAAGAATGTATGTTGCTTCACCCATGTCTTTCATCTCAAAAGAAAATGATAACCACTCTTTTATTTCTTTTGCAAAATCAATATCATTTGCACCTATTAATATATCATCTACGTACAATGATAAGATCACAAACCTATAATCTTTTGATGTGCACACAATGATCTTCATGAATCATTAAAAATCCATATTATATGATCACATTATAAAATCAAAGGTATTATTGTCAAAAAGATTGTTTAAGGTCATAAATCGACCTTTGTAAGAGGAGAAATAACAGGAAGTGTCACGACCCAAAAGTCAAGGTCATGATGGCACACACCCCGAGAACTCCAAAATGGTGTGTACGAATGAAATAACACATACGAGACTCCTGAAGGGAAGTCAGGCCACAAACGATAGAAAACAACAAAGAATTTGCCAAAAACTGGTAGCATAAGTATAAAGAACATCTAATATAATTCTAGAATCAGAAATATTTCTCAAGTCTTCAGAAGGAAAGTTAAAGACTTTAAATGATAAATGAAGACTAATGGAAATCCGAAAAACAGGATCTCCCCACAACTTTGAAAGAGAGAAATTTGTTGGATCCAATCAACCGCTACAAGGATTACCCTGACTAGGATCTTCATCGAAGGGATAATATAAGTAGAGGTGAGTACAAATCACATGTACTCTGTAGGTTAGACCTACTAAGTATAACAACTAGACAGACTTGAGAAATAAACTATGAAATGCTTCCACCTACATGCAGAAAAGTTCCATTTCGACATCGATGCAACAAATTTATATAGAACGGTGTGAATGAAGTAAACACATATGGGTACAAATATTATTTAAAACAACACATACAGACCCTTAGAAATTGTTCGAATCCATAAACTGGACATGCTACCCACTGAAATCGACATTCCGTACTCAATGGAATCGTCAAATTTTTTAAAAGAGATCAAATTACGGAATTACCCTCCCGAACCATTCGTAAGGATAAAAACTCAATTTCTCACTCAAACACTCAAATCTCAATCGAAGGCCTCAGAAACCTTATCAACCACCCTACTAGTTCAAACTCGATGTTGCGGACATGATAGAACTAACGAAATTCCCATCCAATGTTTGGAGCTCAAAATGTTGACTGAAGTCAACCCTATCATGAATTCACAATTCAAGAGGGTCAAATCACTAAAAACACACCCGATCGCATCGGAGATCACACCAACCATTCCTGAAACACTAACGAAGCATGAAAACGCTAAGGATAAAGACAAAATGGTTAATTCACAATTAATAGCAAATTCACAAGAAATTGGACTTTACAAGAAGCATGGAGGGAACATCATCACTTCTACAGATACGGTGAGACAGATTGAAGATATGGTGAAAAAATTGATCAAGTTCTTATATCCATGGATAAAGTTGGCATAAGTTATTTTATCCATGGATAAAGTTGGCAACATGGTCATGGAAGGAAATAATTGGAGATTAAGGAACTATAAGCCTGAGTTACATTGCAGACCCCTCAATATAATCTCAAACTAAAGTGTAACACAGATGAAACTTGTAGGGGAAATCAAGGACTAAGTTCCTATGTTTTTTAAATAAGAGATGACGAGCGACACCTAATTTATGCAAAAGCCAAAGGAAGATCCATGACAACAAATGCAAAAGTAGAATCTATGAAGCTCTACTATATCGCCAGGAAAAGAATGGGATGAGACTACTACTGAGACATACACACTCAATCTCAAAAAGATCATACAAAAGCAATGAAGGGTGCCATGGGAGATTGTGGAAAGAATAGCGGACATCAAGAGTATGTAAAAACACACTTATTTCCAGATCACACACATATTTAGAGAAGGTAATTATGTTGCAAATTATCTAGAAAATAAGGTGACTGAATTACAAAACATACAAGAGTATCATGTTCTTCATGACTTACTAGTAAAAATGAAGGGCATGCTCTCAACATGGATAAAACATAAATTCCTAATATAAGGATGAGAACTCGCAAGATAAACATTCCAAATAAAAAAGGATTACATTGAGAAACATAAAGGCAGTCAGATTGGAAAGCAATATGTATCACAAAACATGCACAAATAGGTACAAGGTGATATCTTTGCAAGAAAATAGCATACACAACAGGAATATTAACAATGTATGCCTATTAAAATACATTAAAATTATGACGAAGCTAGCTAGCTTCACTTGTTCTAGCTATAAAAAAAACTTCACAAAAAAGAAGGGGTAGTTCGGTCTTGCATCGCCTGAACTGTGCAAAAAACAACATATCTTCTACACAAATCCTTCTAAAAGAGATGCAAGAAGGTCAAAACTGAGAGGAAGGGATCAAGACTAGACTTACCAAAGTCTCCAAAATCTAGTAGAGAGAGATGTTCTTCTCTGGTTCCTTAGGGATAAACCCCGACCATTTGAGAAAACATGTAAAGATATTTGCTTACAAGGGATCAGGTGGGACAACAAGAGAACATTGAGGTACATACCTGATAATAGTGAAGTAGATAGACAAAGCTACAATCCATGACACAAGCACGAAGATGACCCAGAGGAAAACCATCAATAGCTGCAGATTTTTCGTTTGTTTTGTTTTTGTTTATTTTGGACTAGGTCTCGTTGGAGCTAATTACGTATCTTGCCAGATTTTGGTGCATCCAGATACATTCAGATATGTCTAGATACATGTATATCGAGATACACGGGATCAAAATTAGGTGTAATTTGTTCTAGACATTGTATCCAAGTGGATTCACATGTATCTGAGATACATAGCAAATCTCGCTTGCCTCCCTCGCCTCTCTCCCATCTCGCTCGCCACTCTACTATGTATCTGGTATCACAGATACATGTGAATCACATCAAATACATGTAGATACATGTAGCTGATATGTATTTAGTGTGATTCACATGTATCTAAAATACATAACGAATCTCGCTCGTCTCTCTCCCTATTTTAATGTATTTGGTAAAAAAATACATGTATCTAATTGTATCTTCCTTAATATATAGTTCGAAACTCTTAATTAATGGTAAAATATGTAATAATTTGCAAGTATAGATACTAATTGTATATATATATATATATTAGGTGTATGTAGGCAGTGGCGGATCCATGATTTTCATTCACGGGGCTCAAAAAATAAAAGTATTAAACATGTAAATAAGCGAACAAAACATAATTCCAAGGAAGTAGTGTTGTAGCAGTATATGGTTTATATGTAGAAAGAGTTAGTTCCGTTACATGAGACTTTTTAGCACGTTTGGATTTTTGTGGGTTTAAATCTACTCTTTTAGCACGTAAAAGAAGAGAAGCTAAAAAATTAAAATGTTCACAATGAAGCTTGAACCCTAGACGCTGGGGTTAACTAAAAAGGAAACTTACAACTTACTTCATGTTCATGAAGACCAAGGGAGTTCGAGTGACCCTCTAGAACCCATGTGGGTCCGCCCCTGTGTGGAGTGTGTGGGGGAGGGGGAAGGTACGTAGTGATGTGAGGCCAAAATATATATTTTTAATCATTATTTGCCTCACATTTATTATTTATATTTGTCCTTTTTTAAGCATAAATTTTATAAATTGTGTTAATTAATGTATTTTATTTGTAGGAATAAATTGGCGTAAAGATGAAGAAGTTTGGAACGAAAACAAATTAAATATGAAAGATTGAAAAAGGAAATCAAACAGGTAGCTTAATGGATTAAATTGAATTTTATATTAATATTTACATATATATATAAAAGATCGGCAGAAATCAACCATTCAAATTGAATTGCAATTGGTCTTGCTGCCACTTGTCAAACAGCGGAAGCCGGCAACAGTAAAAGAATTGAGGTGGCACAGTTCAAGCAGAGAGTGGATTCCTTTTGATTTTGGTTCCTAATTTGTTTTGGACTCCATTATTTTATTTAGGGTTTTCTACATTTATAAATAGTCCATATGAATAATTATTAGGGGGGATGAATGTAGAAATTAACTTTTGATTTAGGGTTTTATCTTTTCTTTCTCTTTTATTTTATTTTACATCTTTTATTTAAATGATTCATTGTAATTACTCTATGTCTATGTGGAGTTAAACTTCTCATTCTTGGATTATATTTACTTACAATATGATTGTTTAGTGATTTTGATTCGGTATGATTTGTTCATCATATTAGTTGTTCTTATATTCTTGTGATTACTATTTTGATATTTGATCACTATTGAAATAAACATATAGTCCGAATTGAACTCAGGAGGAATAAGAGGATAGAACGTAGAATATAAGGAGCATGATTTTCTCTTAATAATTAGGGTTAATTTGTATCTAGGATAGTACTGATATACCTAGAAACCATGCTTGGTCACTATACAGGAAGAAATCATAATACTCGGTACTTGGTCCAATCTATCCCCGCTCAACGATGTAGTTAGGTTGTCATTTATCGTAGTCGATTAGAGGTCGGGAGACCATGATCATACATTTAACCCTGTGAATCAATAACTACATAATCAAATAAGTTGATGAAATTGATGCTAAACATGATTCTTAGTTAAATTATAATCCTAGATCGATTCATTCATTGATTGTGTAAACATCTATCTTTTCTTAGTTAATTGCTTTTTAGTTATTTTATCTTTATTTTTAGTTTAGTTAATATCTTCATCTTTTGAAATCCTCCCCTTAAATAAATAATTATAATTAATATAATTTAGTAAGAATAATTAATTGACAAGTCCTTTGGGTTTGATAATTCGGTTCTTTTTAGAGCCACTATATTATTTGTGCGACCGTGTACACTTGCGTGTGCAATTGGAAGCAACAAATTTTTGGCCCCGCTGCCGGGAACTTAGAAATTAACTATTCTTCTAGGTTATACTTTTTCTTTTTATTTGTTTATTTATTTTGATACATATTTTTCTTCTACTAATTAATACTTTTCGTGGGATGAACGGGAATGAGGATTATTCACAAATGATAAGACCTTGTCCTTATTGCAAAGGAGCTCACTTTTGACAACAATGTAATTATATTCCCGAGGGAGAAAAGAATGCACCATCTCTATCCTGTGAATTTTGTAGGGGGTTGTGGGTCAGTTGCACCGTGTGTTGCTAGCCTACTCCAAAACCCTCTCATGATGATGCTAATAATCTTTGTTCCTTTAATAGTATGAAATCTTGTAGGAAATTAATAGAGGAATCTGAAGAGCGTCGTAGGAGAATCATATATGTGATGTCACACCTTATAGATAAAAATGGAAGTACTTTCAAGATGTTAATATGTTTTTCTTGCATACTCAGAACTTAAGCAATGAATTGAATGCAAAGGTTGCTGCGTTTGACGCTCAACAATTCAATTATGAGTTTTGTGATACTGAAAAGGCACTTAGAAGTCAAATTGATGATCTAAAACGGGAGGAGATGCAATGCAATCAGACTTTTCTTGAAAGCTGCCACATTTAGAAAAGAGTATAAAACTGAGCATGTTGCAATTGGTGTAAGTTTGGAAGAGGGACGTATTGGACCCCATTCAAATCACTTTTCAACATTATGTTTAGATGATGATGTATTATTCGAGTCATCTGAACTAATGGAGAACTGTATAGATGAGGAACAAGGCTCCTACATCCTAAGGTTTTCTAGTCCACGTAGACAAACGAATATTCCTCACATAAGGGCCAAGAAGTGCAAGATGAGACATATATTACTTGGTTCTTTTATATTTATACCACCCCCCTTGAGAGGAGCAGAAAAATAGATGTAAAGTTATAGGTGCAATTCATAAGTTCAAAGTGGAAAGAAAATTGGTGAACTTACTTGTGTCGTGCCGCGACGTTAAATTAGGCGCTTATTGGGAGGCAACCCAATTTATAATGTAACTTCTTATTTTTTATTTTATTTTTTTTAGTGTCATTTTTTTTGTGAGGTTTTTACAAGTTTTGGAGAAGTCTGAGTATCTGAAATTGGGAGCTAAGGAGCATGTTTGAGCTCAAGTGTGGAATGACGACCCTTGATGAAAATTAAGAGAACATGCTACTAGCTAGGCTTAGAGGCCCCAGGGAGTTTTCCTAACCCTTATTTTAAAATTTTAATTGATGTTTTGGGGACATAGCATCTTTTCAAGTGTGGAGTGTGAATTCTTCCGCATATTTTGGTTAGGATAAAGTGTGCGTTAGATTTGTTTGATATAGTTTTTTTTTTTAAAAAAATAAATAAATCCGGACAGTGAAGTTTGTATGCAGTCCGCGTCGTGGACCTGGTACAAAAAAATATTATAAAAAAAAGAAGTTATTTTTCGTGAGTAGGAGCACACTTAGCCTTACCCAAAAAAAAAATCTTTCTTTCACTCATTAACTTATGTTGTTGCACTGGGGACAGTGTCATATTTTAAGTGTGGGTGGAGGAATGACTTTCTAGTTTTTACTGTTTTATTGAGTCTTTTCTTTTTTTTAGGATGGGTTCCTTGGCTTTTGTTTTCGGTTCTTTTCCTGAGGATAGTCCCTTTGAATTTTTTTAGGAAGTAAATTTTATTTTATTATTTTTTTGGAGAGAAAAGAAAAGACCCTTTTGATTTGTGTGATACTTGTTATTTGGGCCTAATTTTGAGTAGTATTTCTTGTGAATGCTTGATTGCTAGTCAAATTGCAAACTCTTTGACATCTAGGCTCATGGATGTGACTTTGTATATAGCTTATTTTATTTTGTAGTTTGTTATGATCATGTCTCTCTTAGAAGTGAAATTGATCCATCTTGATTGATACTTGTGCCATGTGTGGTGAGAATTTGTTTATTCCATGTTTTGCATCTTAGTCTAGAACTTGCTCTGCATGTTATTGAAGCGAAATAAAAAAGTGTTGCTTGTTTAGGAGATGATAATAGGCTTTCTTTGATTTGTCTTGTAAATTTTAACCTTTTCAGATACATATCACTAATAGCCCCTTTGAGCCTGTAACTTTTTATTAGTAGCCATATTTTTGCCTTGACTTTTTTGTTAAATCTCTAATTTTTGCACCCTGCTTCCTTGAGCACTGTAGCATAGACTTATTATAATTGTTAAATTTGAAGAAAAGGAATGGTTGAGTGTAAAAGGTGATCAATGATAGCTACAAAGTGATTAAAAAGTCCTCTTTGAAAGAATGTGACATGAAAAAAAAATTGACTCTGCTATATTGCGTGAAAAATAAAAGTATAGAAAAACTTTGTTTTGACCCTGGTACTTAATGGACAATGTGCCCCTCAACTCAATTGAGGGTGGCTAGTGAAAAGGCATAAATATATTTTTTTTAAAAGAGAAAAAAATGATTGAAACATTCTTGAGATGATGAGAATTACTTTTGAAATAATTGTTAAAGAGAGGGCTGAAAATAAAGAGAAGAAAATAATGGGTGATGAAGTCTGAAAGTGCAAAGTGCTTAAGGAAGTGTAAGTCAATATTATATAGTTTTCCTACCCGTCCCCTAGCCTACATTACAACCCGTTAAAGTCTCATTTGATTTTATTCAAGCATGTTTAATTAGTGGAAATGTACATAATGGGCAAGCGTATGGTTCTTTGTGCATACATGTGAATTTTATTTCTGAGTGTGAGCTGTTCTTTGATGCTAAGTCCTTAATTTATATTAAATCTTTTGAATTGAGTGTGTGGACTATTTCTTTTTGTGAGGGCACTTGT
Source organism: Solanum chiquidenum (assembly GCA_029582725.1). Lineage (NCBI taxonomy): Eukaryota > Viridiplantae > Streptophyta > Magnoliopsida > Solanales > Solanaceae > Solanum > Solanum chiquidenum. Next base: position 12,786 of record JAJOOS010007920.1, read on the forward strand.
TTCATGATGGATAAGTGATTTTATTAACTTTCTTTGATGAGAATAGATGAGCAAGCTTAAATTTAATGAGTTCAGAGTCCTTCTTTGAGGTTATGAGGTTAGAGGTTGGTTGTTATATGGATATCTTGCATAATGATTGAGAAAATGTACTTGATATTTTGAAATTGGTATATGACCTAAGTGTTTGTAGCAATGATTTATTTGAGATGAACTTTAATGTTTGCTTGAGGACGAACAAAAAATTAAGTGTGGGTGTTGATGTGAGGCCAAAATACATATTGTTAATCATTATTTGTCTCACATTTTTTATTTATATTTATCCTTTTTGAACATAAATTTTATAAATTGTGCTAATTAGTGTATTTTATTTGTAGGAATAAATTGATGTAAAGATGAAGAAATTTGGAACGAAAACGAATTAAATATGAAAGATTGAAGAAGGAAATCAAGCAGGTAGCTTAATAGATTAAATTAGATTTTATATTAATGTTTATATATATATATATATATATATATATATATATATAAAAGATCGGCAGAAATCAACAATTCAAATTGAATTGCAATTGGTCTTGGTGCCACGTGTCAAACAACGGAAGCCGGCAACAGTAAAAGAATTGAGGCGGTACAGTTCAAGCAGAAAGTGTATTCCTTTTGATTTCGGTTCCGAATTTGTTTTGGACTCCATTATTTTATTTAGAATTTTCTACATCTATAAATAGTCCGTAAGAATAATTATTAGGGGGATGAATGTAGAAATTAACTTTTGATTTAAGGTTTTATCTTTTCTTTCTCTTTTATTTTATTTTACATCTTTTATTTAAATGATTCGTTGTAATTGCTCTATGTCTATGTGAAGTTAAACTTTTCGTTCTTGGATTATATTTACTTACAATATGATTGTTTAGTGATTTTGATTCGGCATGATTTATTTATCATATTAGTTGTTCTTATATTCTTGTGATTACTATTTTGATGCTTGATCACCATTGAAATAAATATATTGTCTGAATTGAACTCGGGAGAGGAATAAGAGGATAGAACGTGTAATATAAGGAGCATGATTTTCTCTTAATAATTAGGGTTAATTTGTATCTAGGATAGGAATATACCTAGAAACCATGTTTGGTCACTATACAGGAAGAAATCATAATGCTCGGTACTTGATCCAACCTATCGCCGCTCAACGATATAGTTAGGTTGTCATTTATAGTAGGCGATTAGAGGTCGGGAGACCATGATCATACATTTAACCATGTGAATCACTAACTAGATAATCAATTAAGTTAATGAACTTGATGCTAAACATGATTGTTAGTTAAATTATAATCCTAGATCGATTCATTCATTAATTGTGTAAACATTTATCTTTTCTTAGTTAATTATTTTTTAGTTATTTTATCTTTATTTTTAGTTTAGTTAATATCTTCATCTTTTGAAATCCTTCCCTTAAATAAATAACTAGAATTAATATAATTTAGTAAGAATAATTAATTGATAGTCCTTTGAATTCGATAATCTAATTCTTTTAAAAATTATTATATTACTTGTGCGACCATATACACTTGTTTGCAATTGAAAGCAACACGTAGCATGGAAATAATTGGAAAGGAAAGTTGTACAATGTATTTTACGTGACTGTTTTATATTCTCCATTCTCCTGAAAACGAGAGAAGTTTCTCTTTTAGATATAATCCAAAAGAGGAGAACTCTACCAATCTTTCTTTCCTTTCAATCTGCAAAAACAAAAACCTCAATTCCAAATTCAAGAACAGAGAGAGACCTACATGCGTCTCTCTTTGTTCCTTTTTCGGAAAAAATGGCTGAAGTGAGGGGCCGTAAGAAGATATTATCCATCAATCTTTCCGTTTTTGCCCCCACTGATAACATTAATTCACCTAAATCCACAAAATCTCCTAACAAATTTGAAGACCCCAATGGTGTTGTTGGCCTTGGTATTGTTGCAGCCATGTCCAATAATCAGAAATGTAATAAACCTCCAATTCTGACTGTTTCGCCTAGCCCAACTTCGACCCCGATACCAATTTCGAGTAGTAATTTTTATAATAAGATAAAGAAAAAACCTACTATTGAGGAAATGGAGATGTGTGAAGAGTATACTCGTGTGATTTCTCATGTGGGTACCAATTTGGTTAAGAAAATGGAATATTATGATGATCAATTTCTGGGAAATGGGTATCATAAAACTGCTATTGCTGCTGCCTCTGCTCCTCCTGAGGCTTTTAGGGCGGCGGATTTCCTCAATATTTGCTCTTTATGCCATAAGCACCTTGAGGGGTTGGATATTTTCATTTACAGGTTCATTGCAACTCTTCATTTTTGTTGTATTTGTGTTGTTTTTCTTATCATTGTTCTGTATAATCTGTCTCAATTGTTTTAGCCTATTCTTGATTATGTTATTTGAAAGGTTTTAACTGTGGATTAATGTTTTTATTAGATTTCCATTTTATGAAATTTGTAATGCTCCAACACCATAGTTTTGTTCTTTGATTATCTTTGAGAAACTAGTCTATATTCAATCTTTTGGGGGTGACTCAAATGGTTTAGCTTGGGACTTCCATTATGGGGGTCTCAAGTTCGAAACCCCTTGCATTCGCAATAGGGATTGGCCTTCTGGGTCAAGCTCGTCACACGGGGCTTGTCTAGTATAGTTTATCTCTCCTATGTGGTTTGCGAGTTATTGCATATGAGCGGAATTTAGCATGTGCACACCCAAAGAGTAGCGGTTGTGGGTTATCCTTGTCATCAAAAGAAAAAAACTTTGTATTCAAGTCAACCTTAGAGCATACAATACTTTTATTTCCTTTTGTATGGTTTCAATTAAAATGAAAATTCATTTGATAATGTTTTTAATGGATGAAATCTCATTAGTATGAGTAGATCATTGTGAAGTTGTTTGCTTAACCCAATAAGAGAGAGTGTCCTAGAGTCCTATCAGTAATGATCATGTCGATCATATTTGGTTGGTTACTCAACGTGGATAGCATTTTTGTTTACTTTCAAAATATAACTTATATTCTTTTACCTGTTCAGTTTTAATTGCAGCAGTTAACATAAAATCTGAATGAATGTTATTGTTGTGGTGGTGGTTGAGAACTATGGTCTGAGACTTATTCATTCAATTCATACTTCTGAAGTTTTAAATATAGCTGTCTGTGGGCCATAAAACTTTGTGTTTGTTGGCTCGTCTTTTCCTTAGAGAATTATGATTATCCTTTGGCAATTACTTTCTTTTTTAATTTTCTAATATGAAGCATGTATTGTAAATGAGAACATGTTGATGCAAATCCATCTGTTCTTTATGCTGCGATCTACTGTCTACGCGAATCTGATTTGAAATTTGCGGATGTCCAAATTTTCTATCTGCTTAGTTCTATTGGTTGAGGAAAATGTTATTCTCATCTGGATTTAGAAAGTTTGCAAACGGAGATGTTCTAAGTCAGTTGGGTAGCAATGCTCTATCTTCATTTTATTGCAAATTGTTGATACTTTTATAGACCTAAGCAATAGATTCTCCTCAGAAAGAGGGAAGCCTTTAAAGGACCCACAGGTCATTACTGGAAACTGCACGCCAAGCTCAATTATCTTAGCATCGCACAATCAAATATTTTGTTTGCTGTCAGTGTGGCTAATCAGTTTCTCCAAATTCCATGTAATAGTCATGTCCGTGTAGGGTGCAGTAACCTTGAATGCTTAACTAGTAGTTTCTCCTCCTCCTTTTGCATTCTGCTTTTGCGTTCTTAAGTGTTCTTGTCTTTTATAATTATCATCTGACTTAGGCCTTTGGTATCTTGTTCCAACTTGCACATAATACTGGACTTGTACTTCTTATATTTTTCTTGTTTAACATGCATATCCTGAAGCAAGGGAAATAAATTCTTTGACAAGAGTTAGATTAATACATTGTGCTTAATTTGTACAATTAGTTTTCCTTGTTGTCAGTCGCTCGGAATCTTCTCAAGTAAACTCCTGATGTTTGCTTGTATGACTTTGTTAGAGTAATCATGCACGAACAAAGTCCATCGGGATTTTAATATAAACGTGATTTGTTTAATTCGCTTTCTTGGAAACATTGGCAAAGTTATTACTCAATTCTCTGTGGTGATTCTCAATTTTAATTTCAGATCCATGAAGGTTGTATTTCTTAATTTCAGAACTCATCATGAACTATAGTTTCTGTGTGGCTTGTGGCAGATATTGATATTTTTGCATTGTCCATTAATATCTCCTATTTCTCTGCTTTTAATTTCAGTCATTCTTCTTAGACACTTCTTCTTTTTGCTGTTTTCTAGTTGGAAATAATTCAGTCCTTCTTCATCAGTATATTATTGAAGTTTATGACCTAAGGCTTTAGGTAGGAAAGTACCGAATGGTTTTCATTTGTTCGTAAAATTTTGGCTTTTTCCTCCAGATATTGCTGTATATCTTGTTGTATAAGCACTGTAGTGTGTGCTTTTGATTTGGAGAATTTTAGGTATAGAGTAGGACATATATATTTTGGAGGGAAAATATATATTATCCCTGTCTTGTCAAGCTTGGGGAATGAAGTACAATTTTACTAATATCACCTCTTTTACTGTGTGATGCTCATGCAGAGGAGAGAAGGCATTTTGTAGCTCAGAGTGCCGTTTGAAGCAAATCTCAATCGATGAACATAAAGAGAAGTGTGGTTCTGTAGCCATGAAATCACCCGATTTCTCTGCCTCCCCTTGCTCTGGTACAATGCAGTTTTCCGGTGGTGTTGCTGTGGCATAAGTAAGTTGGTGATACAGGTCTGGGAAGCTAACTCAATGCATAAGAAGATCTAAATATGTTCAATTTTGAGTAATGGAGTGTTGTTCTGCCTGCCAGAGGTTCTGAAGTTTTGTTAGAACCAATTAAGAGGGAGAGAGTTTCGTAGTTTGGTTAAACCCACCGAGTATAGACATCACAATTTTTATATCTAAAGACCACACACATATATTTGAATATATAAGTTTATACAATTGAAATCTTTTTACATTTTCGATTCCACTGAACTTGTTGAATGTCTCATATGAAAGTGTTCAGCTAAACTTCTGCTGCAAAAGGCGACTATTCGTTGAATTCTTCCCTGGGATTCATACCTATAGAGTAGGCCAGTTTGCTTGGTGTTTTAAGCAACCGATATTTGGTTAACAAGTGAAGCTGACACTCTTAGCCATATCCAGCCTGTTTAAACCAAGCAATGTTGGAAGTCCCTGTGGTTCATAGTTCATAACTGCAACAACTAGGTCATTATGTACACCAACTGCTTGTTTTTCTGTCTTTAAGGTCAACAAAGTTGGTGTAAATAATGTACACATTTGTGTAACAAGGAGAGTCATATGTGCCAAATGCAAAATTAAAGTCCTTGTGATGGAAGTCCTGCTTATTACAGGTTCCCTCTTGTAGAAGGAACACCACTAGATCTACACCGTCTTTTTGTTTAGATTACATCTCGAGGTGGAATAGAGAAGGCATTTACAAAAAAACATTTTGCTTAGTGACGTGACATACATATCATCTTTCATTTTAAAATGTATTTTAATTTTGGAGAGTGAATCTTCGATATTAAACTACAATAAAATGTCTTTATCAAAATAGAGAATCAAAGAAACTACAGTAAAATGTAAGTATGTCCACACATAAAACTAATTTGTTTCCTTGTGATTACATTGGATGTCATATCCTTAAGATCGTAAATCATGTTAAAATACAATAATGGGCTTTAAATCCTTTGGTCTTATCCTCGTCAAATGCTAGTTCGAATGTTCTGCGCAGCTTTTCCTACTCTTTCTCTGGTTTCATTTGGAAATTTCAAGTTCAGAAGTAACTAACAATTGCTTGAAATTGTTACCAAGGTTAGAACAACCACCACATTTTCACTGTGTGTCCACTAACAACTTCCTATTTTCTATGAAACACCATCCATCATCGCAAATCCATACATACAAAGTTCTACTTGGTGAAACCACAGTCAAAGCTCCTTTTTCAAACACCTCAAATTCACAAACTCCACATGATTTTCACCATCTCAAACAAAGCTCTTTTGTAAGAACTTTAGATTCGGGCAACCTTTATCAACAACTTCAAACACAAAATCATTCGAAGAGATGTAGGGGGGCAATGGAGAAGAATAGAAGACGGGGACGAGAAAAGAGGACGAGGACCATAGAAGAATATGACAGAGAAAGAGAGAGAGAGTGAGAATTGGCTAAGAATGGTGAATGTTGAGACTAGAATATTTATTTCGGAAAGTTGAAAAAGATTAAGACTTAAGAGAGAGATGACTAAAAATGGTGAATATTGAGACTAGAATATTTATTTTGGGAAATTCATAAAGATTGAGGTTGCTACATGTAGGGTGAAATTCCTAAATTTTATTATGCACATGAAATACCTTTTGTATCAAACACTATAAGCTGCTAAACTGAAGAGAAATAAATATATACGACTAATTATAAAGATTCAACTTTGTCCAAAAGTTTGACACAAATACCTTGTTGATTGAACAACATTAGTTTATTTTTCCAACATAACATTCATAAATAATTGAAATAAAAGTACGATAACACAAAATGGATTAAAAAAAATGCAACAAATTAAGACACACACTATGAAAAAAGCAACATGAAAAAATAATAATAGAACAACATAATTATTATATTCTCAATCGAGATCCTTGGAATGTCCATTATCTCCAACATTGGTGTCATTGCCTTTTGTTGGTGCAGACTCTATACCACTTCCATACCCTAATGTAGCCATAGTCTCAATAAACCACGAGTCATTGAATAAATCTCCCACTGGACTTGTTGATAGGGTGACATTTTCGTTGTTGGATGGAGGATTTAGAGGTTGTTTCAGTTGTTCCTTTCTTTCATTTATTTTAGCCGTTTTAGCAGCACACACCTTTAACAAACCTTTCATCTGTCTTGCATCAAGTTCATTAATACTCTTTCCCTCCACTAGTTGATTGAAGAGGAGTTTCATTTCCTTCTCCTCATTCATTTTCTCTAATTTGCTAATTTGTTTTTCTTTCTTTTCCGCTTTCCTTTGAAGATAGGTTTCATGTTTGACAAAAAATTTAATCTTTTCATTCGCTTCACAACTTAAATACCTTGTTAAGACATCCTGAGCCAGACTTGCAGATTTCCAAGCAATGGGTTGGATACTCCCTGGCCTAAAAATAATTATGGCGACTTCTATATCACACAGAATAGAAAGTTCTTCTGCTTTCTTAAACAAACTTGTTACTCTTCTATCTAAGATGGAGTTCCTTATGTCTTCACTATAGTTCCTAGTATCCCTATGCCTTTTTGTAGCCATATTTGATACTCAAATATAAATAAACACTTTCTTTTGGAGTAGAATATATAACTTGAAGAGGCGTCTGGCTTTTATAAATGTCAAACCAGAATTGTTAATGTAGTCAAATTAAGAAATATCATAAATTGGGGTCCAAATTTTAAATAAATTGATTAGTGTAATCTGATTTTAAGAAAATTGGTTTACTTTTTTTCTTAAAAAGTTTAAAATTGCTAAAATTTTGACAGGTCATATTCCATGATTATTTTTGGAGACCGAAAGCTCAATATTTACATTGTGACATGGGCATATTTGGTAGAAAAGTATAATGAAAAATATATTTTACAAAAGATGTTAGTATATCTTTAAAATGTTAGAATTCACTTCCCAGGTTGTTAGAGTTTTTTTCCAGTTCACAAGATGTTAGTTTTTTAAGGATATACTAACATCTTTTGTAAAACATATTTTCCATAAAACTTTTCTACCAAATATGCCCATGTGACAAGTTAAATATTGTGTTTTCGGTATCCAAAAATAATCATGGAATATGACCTGTCAAAATTTTAGCAATTTTTAACTTTTTAAGAAAAAAAGTACAACAGTTTCCTTAAAAAAAGAGTACACTAATCAATTTATTTAAAATTTGGACCCCAACTTATGATATTTCTTAATTTGACTACATTAAAAATTCTAGTTTGGCATCTATAAATGTCACGATCCGAGACTACTCCTAGTCGTAACACGGTTCTTAGAATCACAAGTGACTCCAAGCTAACTCTTGATACTAGCATAGTCATGAGCAACTAATATGAACATGTAAAAAAAATGAAAACAATTGAGCGAAAACATTATCATGGAATACTGGTTCAATATATTTTTGGATAAAGTTTTGTATACGACAACTGTAATATTTTTGGCCTATAACAACTCTTACACCGTCTTGTATGATCTGTAACTCCGGCAAAGTCATTGTTAGCAACAAAGTAACAAGAGTGAACTCTTGTTACTCTACTCACATAAGGTAGATGAGGAGTAAAGAAATATTTGGAGCACAAGTTACTGATATGCTTGTATGAATACTTTAATCCAAAAATTCAAAAAAAAACGGAGGTTGAAAAACTCGAGTTTTATTAGTTTAGCTTGATTTAAAAATTGAAAAATTCAACACAAATAATTTGGTTTAATCTTTGAAAAAATCAAACTAATCCGGCCATGTACGGGGTACTGGCATTTATCCAACCATATGAACATGATAATAACATCATAAGTTCTTTTTCCACACCTGTCAAATCAAAGAGAACAAACAAGACCATGGTACAAATAAACACGAAACAAGCTCATGACTGTTTTGACAAAATTTAGCAATGTCAATAAAGTTAACAAATATGGGAAGAAAATTGGCACATCTTTATGAGAAACTGATTAGCTTGGTAAAGAAGCTCTTTTCATTCTTTGTAGATGTGAGTAATCAGTTATAGGAAGTAAAAACTATAGTCCTTTAAAATAATCATAAGTACAACAAGAAAGTTATGATTTCATCTCATGCAATGATACTTAATTGCCACATCTCATGCTATAGCATATGTAAGCCCATAGGACATCTGCCAATTATTTACAACAGAAAAATATTACTTTGAATAAATGAAGAACTAGGGACTGACTACACAGCTTGATCAATCTACCCAGCACTGATCTACTTCACAGGTAGAGAGAATTTGCAAACATTATCCCTCGCCGAATACTGTCACTTGCTGCACCAAATTTGTTCTCTAAATCTACTTCTCCCACAGCATGTGCAGCAGCTTTCAACTGTAAATTACCAACACAAAAACATGTGGAGTAGCTGTTTTGTATAAAGGAGAGGAAACTCATATTATTATTTTTAAAATAGTATATTATCACAACAGGAACTACAGGTACCATTGACGTACTTGTTTACTGCAGCAGCTCATTCAACAAATAAGTATAACTAAAAGAATATGAGGTCTTATGGAAGTGCTCTCCTGATGCACCAAGTGGATACCAATGAACATTGATAGTCTATACCCGACAATTTCAGCCCATATTTATAAAGCCAGTGTTATCAAAGGCGAAAAGCACAAAAAAGCTCTAAGGTCCGGGGGCTTTAAGCGCAAATAAAGTGTGGGCTTTAATGAAAAAAAGCGCAAAGGGAGAAAAGAATACAAATATATATGTTTAGTCCAAGACTAATAATTATAAACATGAATGACAAATATATGATCAAAGAAATTGAATTTTTTTTATGATTAAGTGAAACATCAATTATTTAGTTTCACTTCTGCACAAGAGGCTCATTGGCAAGGAAACGTTGGCCTTAGAACCTTGATGACGACAGCGAAGCGCACATAAAACGAGGCAAAGTGCTCAACACGTTTTGAGCCTTGCTTCAGGGCTTAAGCACGCCTTAGATAACACTACATAAAGCTAGTCCATTTAATCTACATTTTAATGAGTTGGATTATGGATAAAATATGGGTATCCATATATACCCAATAGCTGAGCCATTCATCACAACCTGATGATTATTGATGATTTCATCAGTTAAAATGGGATGGAGGGAATATTATTCAAAACAGGAGGAGGTACCTAACTATTGCTAATTGCTTAAAATTGAACAATGAGCTTGATTTTTTGGGTTATAATACTTCCTCCGTCACAATTCAGATTTCAATTGTCAAACTTCTTAATCTATTTTATCGTAAATCAGGATATAGAATTCTTAAAAGTTTTAAATAAAAGTCGCATATCTGAAAAGTACATAAAAAGTACTACAAATCACAATAATCATTAGTTAAAAGCATTTAAAATGCATAAAAAAATATAATTAGAGAAAAGCTCGGTTGACTCTCAAATTCAAACACCAATACATAAATAGAGACAAAATTGAGGCTTGTAGTAATAGTTTAAGTTGGGGATACCTAGTATATAGTGTAATTTCAATTTGTCATAATATCTAATCAACTTCATATAAAAAGTTCATACTGTAGTAGATCGAGTTAACCTATTACTTATGGTAAAAACTATTTATATTATGTAGATTGTTTTTATTTAACTGATCTGCTACTATAATAAGTATGAGTTGATAAATTAGAAAAGATAATGGGGCTATTTGGGATGACCCCGCCTAGATTAGGTTTTGTGGAAAAAATTAAGTTAACAATCGATACTTATAATCTCAACAGAATGATATTCATGAATAATTAAATATATTATTTTTACTTGGAATATGCATGACCTATGTAGCTGTGATATTCAGAGACAAAAGCTACAGAACTGTTTACTTATAGTAATAGTTTCTTCTAAACACAGAAAGGAGTGCTTTCTGAGCATCCTAACTTGTGAGAAAAAGTTGTTCTGAGAGGAACGCACTCTGAGCACTCAAAAGAGAATAAAGTAGGTTGAGATTATTTCACTCAATCCATATCTTAGCCAATCCAATTGTTATCCATATTTATATGGGTGGATTGAAATTCAAACCGATCCAATTCGCTCATTTAGCACCACTAACTGATACTTAATATCTTGAATTATTCATGAACACAACTGAAGTTCTAATGAATTTACCTGGTTTAAAAATTCATCAAGCCTTCTAGCCAGCCGTGTGATGCTACCTTCAAAGATGTCTGTCATTTGTATAACCTCCGCAAAAGATGCACCCTAAGCGAAAGCATTATGCAGATTAACAACTATTAGAGGAAGATGAAATCTCCAGTTGTTTCTTTCGTTAGTTTTTTCATTGGGGAAGTGAAAGAACTCAGGTCAACTTCGGAGGACTCAACGTAAACCATTTTGTTTCTATAAAAGGTATTTCAGGTAATTGGCACCCTCATTCATTTTAAACAAAGAAGGAACTCGAATGCAAAAAATGATGCCTTTGAAGATTGAACAGCTTAACATCTGTCATGTACTAAGACTGAAGGTTGCTTCCATGTATATGATAAACTAGCATGATTACCATTTCCTTCTGACTGGTTTTCCTCGCCAACAGTATGAGACAGTCTATTAGCTATTTGGGAGGGATGGATAATGACAATCACAGGAAAAAAGTATTTCCCTTATAGCAATTGAACATTCGCGAAAGTCTTCGCAGTAAAACATGATCCTGAACCTTGAGCAAAAAGATAAACAAAGCAAGAATACCACAAGGAGTAACAGCTTAACCACATTCAACAATATCCCATGTTTACTCGAGATGCCCACTGGATATACTGGGTATGGTAACTATTCTGATGGCACAGCACTAGTCCCAGAAGTAATTGCATGTAATATGGAGTTGAAAGGCAATGGTTGGGACGATCAACTTTTGTGGATCTATGGGTAGTCTTTTTGGTGTAAATGGTTCCCCTCCCCCCTCTTCCCCTCCAAAATGTTCTAAAGGGGTGCTTTACAACCTATCAGGAGAGGCCAACAACAAAGAAAGAAGGAGACCTTGAAAGGCAATGGTGCAGCAAGATGATGTCTTATTTATATCTAGTCTTCATTGAATGGAAGAGAATGCCAAACAGGTTTTACTCTCTAACCACCTAGAGAGTTTGACTTGCAGAATGATGTTAACACTTAACAGCATTCAACAAGACAAATCTATGATACTCATGCTGGGAAGGAACAAGAATCATTGTGGGGAATAAACATGAAATACAACTAATTTACTCACCATTGACCAACAGTAAATAACATCCATTAAGAATGGTCGAACTGATGCCACCACATATTTATCAACATCTATTTCCAGCTTGCACTCATGTTGTATCTGAAAAGAAGTTGGTGTTATCCATGCTTCTGAAATGTAAATAAAGAAGGTCATATTCGTCTTTCAACTCACCTCTGCTATTCTTCTTGCACTATCTTGTAACTGTTGCAATGGTTTTTCAAGTTCATCTCTCAATTGTATTTTTTCCTCTGATCTATCACCTGGGATAAAGCAGCTTGCCAGAGCCGCAACTTGATGATGATTAAGATCATTGAATGTACCTGGTCACAAAATTTATTCACGATATCAGATATAACTACCCACTCTTTTTGCACCACCAAGGGAATTCCACAAAATTTTCCAAAGCCTGGTCATGTCCCACTGGAAATTAAACAACATTGAAAGAGTCTGATTGCCCAAGGAGAAGCTACAGCAACCAGAGTATTCAAAAATAGAGTTAGCAAAAGTATGTAGGGATGACGATGATCTATACTATAAGGCTATAAAGAAATAAAAGAGAAGAATAAAACACAGTTTTTGTTTGGCGTCAGCAGGTCTGTAAGTTTAAGTTCCAGAGAAACCAACCATAATTGTATACATATCTTCAATATGATCCAAGAGACTTGAGTAAAATTATTCATTTTTATCTTCAGAGTTCTATCAAGTTTAAGACCATGCAATACACCAGAACTGTATATAAATCTCTAAAATGCAATAACACTCAGTTTAATTTGATCTAGTTTCCATTTCAAGCTTCAAAGTTCAAAACAAAATAGCCTGTCTCTCATTTTTTAAATAAAAGTAATATGTTTCCACATAAACAAAGAAATTAGTGTTGCAGACAGTTTTCAAAAAACAATTACATTACCATTAAACATCAATTCAGTCGCTAGAAGTTCGTCTCCAGTTTCTATCAAGCAGGCTGCCTGTCCCTTCAACTGCACAATACCATCAGCGTCAATGTGACCCAGCTTTTTGAGGACTTGGGAGCGGTTCCTAAGTTCATCCCGAAATTTTTGAAGCTGAAAATTTGCCAAATTTAGTTATAAGTAAATAAAATAGCAAAAATCCAGCACAAAGTGTTATAATTGTTAAATACTCCAAGGATCAGTTACTTGGAAATTGAAGACGTAGGAGAAGTCTCAAAACCAAATCTTAATAAGATGGATAAGCAAAACAGAAAAGCAATAATTATTAAATACACTAACCAAAGAAGAATGAATGTTAATGATTGTGTGCCATGAGATATATAATGATAGTATTTTAGATGAAAAGAACTTAAACCTAGCACATCTAAGAGATCAATGAAGAGAGAAAAACAAATAAAAGGAAAAAGAAAAAAACTGCGTCAACAAGCAAGCAACATAGGAGATCTACCCGTGAATCACGCATTTTTGACTTGAGCTGTTGAATCTTAAGGTTCACTTCAGCCTTCCTCTGGAAACTCCTAAGCTGATGTTCATTTTGTGACTGGCCCACATGTGTGCAACAGCAAAATGGTAAAAGTAGTGACAATAAGTAAACCATCATCCATAGAGGAAAATGGCAAAAGCCTCTAGTTGAGCTCGTCACTGAATAAACAGATCATTCAAAACCAAACTTCTTGTCAAACCTTATGCAGTTGATAAGAAAAGAACTTCTTCTCAAGTTCTTCAATCCGGTTCACCATATTAACAACTTCAGGATCTTCAATGCCCATGTCCTACAAATTTAAAAATTAGGAAAAGCAACAACCCTTGTGTCTTTTTTTGATAAAGTAATCAAAATATATTAGAAAAGCATCAAGAAGATGCAAGGTTACAAGAGAGCAAAAGAAGTTGCTTCAAACAAAACATGAAGCAAACTTAACTGTATAACGGCCAAAAAAGTCCCCTGAATATTCCACTAAGCTAAAGACAGGGAGCTAACAAAATCTAAAAAGTTATCCACACTGTTTACAGGGAAAGAAAGTGCCAATTGAATAAACATTCCAAACATCTAGTCTTCGGGGTGCTAATAGCAACAAACCTTTGTCTTGATCAGTCGCCCAAAGTTGAAGAATAAACATATAGTAAAAAGATAAACTAAACAGACTATTACTTCTGGTGAACCTAAACTTATGCGACAAGCAAAATGATATATAATACAGAATTTTGACCCATACAACAGAAGAACTGTTACTCAGCAACATATTATAGTCAAATTGTATATTTTTGCTTTGCTTATAGTGTAGGATGGAACATGTAAGTGAGGCTGAAACAGTTCTACAAACATTAGAATCCTTACAAGATTAGACAGGGCACACTTTTGTTGTTTCTTCTTTTGCTACATTGTACAGTCCCAATAGCACATCCATTGTGCCGTTCTAATTTATAAAATTATTTTACCTTCTAAAAAGATATTCCTATTAGCTACCCTCATTTCCAGCTTTTGACCTGCAGTTTTTGCATACACATCACTAGTAATGTTCCTGACACATACTCTAGTCAGATAAATATTCCCCCAGTCAAGGAAAGAGAATATGGCCATTAAATATGGCAATCTGCTGCTAACATTAGGCCTAAGGTTTCTGCTCTTCATGCTAACGGAAACAAAGTTTTTGGCACTTAATTGACAACCATTGTTTATGATCAATGACCTGATACTTTTTAAAATGGCAAATTCCAAATTCAGAAGAAAAAAAAAAAGTAAGTGAAAATAAATACCTTTACAGGGTTGAGCTTTGGGAGGCCTTCAGGGAACCGTTTTTCAAGCTCCTGTACTGCAAGAAAAATACTCTGCCTTGCTTCCAAAGGCCGAAGATCAGAAGGAACAGATATTCTAAGCTTGCTGAGAGAAGAAATTAAGGGTAACTGAACAGGAACCTACAAATTTTAATGGTGTCCCAGAAACAGCCATTTAGACTCAAAAATACAACTAATGCTCATAACCTAATTCACTTGTGTGCAATGAAATGAGTAATGGAAAATACAACACAGCAATATAAGATACTCACCACATGCATTTCACACTTTTCCCCGGGACGAGGAGGGCATGGTTTTGGTCGAGAACCATTTTCACTGGAACCCAGAGAGCAATGAAGTAGTGTATCCACAATATAGCCAGCAGCACATGAAGCAGAGAGGGTAGCAGGCAAAGAACCCAATGCTGCTGGAGGCTTCTTCACCACATTGACTACAACACCCCAACCCCAATCTTTTCCACCTTCTCGTACCTTAACCTGCCATTAACAATGCATATGCTCAGTGTATATGCAAAAAAATAAACATGAACCCTCTAATGGAGTTGTCGAAAAAAGGTATTAAGTGAGTGAATTTCCAGTCAACACAAGCAGCAAAACGAAAAAAATATACCATAGAAGTAACTTTAGCCTGGACAGTTACCAACTTACCATTCATGTGATACACCATCTGTACTATGTTGAACGCAAACTACCAGCAATGACATTTCCTAAGGATTTATGAACTCCTCTATCTATTTATGCAGTTTCTTTTCTCAGTATGAGTGTATGACTCAGACATTATAAAATATACAGCATCTGGAAATTCAACTTTGATCCATCATTTAAAAGCTATAAACTTTTAACCTTACCTACACATAAGATGTTCTAAACTTCTACATTACCCTCCGAATGTCCCAAATCATGTTCTAACAGGTAAAAGGAGCTGCAATTAAACCTATTTATCAAACAACAGGTAAATGTGGGGGAAATAATCAAGAGAACTTGATTGATTAATAGCATACAAGAAGGTCTACTTGTAGGAGTCTTGAGCTACGTAAATAAGTAGCCATTCGCTATGCCTAACAAAGAATGTATTCTATAATTAAATAGAGACTATTACAGAACATCCTAAAGGTATCGCATAAAATATTCTTTTTTATACAAGGTGAGATTTTATAGGGCATAATACTCTAGAATATGTCTGTAATGTAGTAACAAAAGGTAATGCAAGGTTCTTTCAGCTCATTTCCCATTGGAGAAGAGTCGATCCATGCAGAAGGTTTAAGCTACAAACAGTAAGCAGCATAGTAACATATTTCATTTCAAATTTTATCAGGGTATGGCAGTAGAGAAAATGCCATGTACACTAACAAAGAGAGTGGAGGCACAGCAATGTCAAAAAATATATTTCGAGAGACTAAACAAAGTTCAACCCATGAATGAATTACCTGAAAAAGAAAAGGGAAGTCAACCAATCATAGATTGAGTCAAAAAGTACATGTCCTGGTTGAATCAGAACTGATAGAATAATAGAATAGATGCCTACAAGGCTACAACCACTTACCAGCCTACCAGGAAGAAGAAAATACAGAACCCTTTCAGGCCTTGTTATTTCAGCCATCAATTTTTTCTCAAATTGGGCCATCTCAAGACTTAGTTTATGATATCCTGCAACCTCAGCCTACAAATTGAACAGATGCAATTTTAGGATCTACTGTATAAATAAATGTCATTGAATAAAATGGAAAATAAACAATATACCTCTCCTGAGGCATCAAGCAATGCAGCTTCTTCTTCCAACTTGGAAACCTCCTTCCCGATGTCAGGTAAAGCCTAACAAAGAGACAATATCACTGTCAATCATTTAATATAGAGTAATGACATAGAAAAAGGTATTTTTCTCAGGGTGAACCTTCTCATACTGAAACTGGTGAAATGAGTTTTTGATAACATGCTCGGCGGTAAATTGACCTTCAGTGCGGCTCAATAGATTCAAAATTGAGTAGTAACTCAACCTAAAGGAGCTGACCAACGGATCTGGTTTGCCCGAAACCATGTCCTTGAGGTTATCCATCTCCATCTTAAACAATCACACTGTATGTCAGTTATCACTACAGAGCTAACACCATCAGATAAGACTGTGCTAGGCATAGTTAGTTGAGTATGTCATATGCATAGGTGTACCAAGCAACACAAATTAACTGCAGCTGCAGTAAGTTAAAAGAAGAAACGAATTGACTCCCGCATTGACTCTTGCCTTGGATATCCATATCTGTTTAGCTTTACTAGAAGCAAGCAATCTACAATATCACAGTGTAGAGCAAATCAACAGAGTGATTTGACTTGCAGAAGAAATTTAATGACTGGGAGCTTGAAAGGTTGACTCAATTGCTGAGTTACATATTTTCCAGCTTCAGACCTTAGTATAAAATACTCTGTACTGGATCGGGAAAAGGGTGGAATGTTTTTAGTAATATCAGCTTGTAGATTTGGTATGGAAAATGATTTGGAATTCTTCTCTTTTTTTCTTGATAATCAAAGAAAACCCTAAGAGCCAGTGGTGCATTGTTCGAAACTCAGTAGGTAATTGGCCCACCTTTCTACCCTTCTCCACTTACATACCAAGTTTTTGTTTGTAACAGGATTCGAAACAACAATTAGCGCTGTGCATCATGCCTGTTGCTCTTACCACTAGATCAAAGCCCTTTTTTAATAAGGTAAGAACCACTAGACCAAAGCCCTGGGGGAAAATGATTTAGAAGAGTCTCTTTTTCTTTAATTACCATAAAGGACTTGTATGAAGGAACAGTCACTAGCGTGAAAACACTAGTGGCGAAATATGAAGGAGTTTCCCATAACCATGGGTTTACACCAATATTCAGCATTCAGCTTGTATTTGTTTACCCTAATTATGATGAGCTAATCAACACAATACAAGACAAGTTCTAATAGTGCATGGTATTTATCAATGATATTTAGGTAATTGATGAAACAAGTAATGTTGTCAACCAAAAGCTTGAACTATGAAGAAGCACTAAAAGAACAAGGGTTTTATGACAAGTAGTAAAACTAAATTATATGCACTGCAACTTTTGTCAACATAATAAAAGTGAAGTTGAGATGAAATTTGACGGGATTGTAGTGTCTAAATGCAAGCAATCTAGATATTTAGGCTCGTGCTCGTCTTTATGGGAGAATGGAACGATAGATTAAGATGTTACACTCACTTACACATAGGATTAAAATTGTATGATTGAAATGGATAAGTGTTACGGGGATGTTATGCAATAGAAGGATGCCTACCAAAGTGAAAGGTACATTCTCTAGAACAAAATAAGATCAACAATGTTATATGAGACTGATTGTTAGGCTGCTAAAGTCCAACACATGCACAAGATCAGTATCGTAGAGATGTGAATACTAAGATGTGCAGTCATACAAGATTAAAAATGACTACATTTCCCAAAATGCAAGTAGCACACCGAGGATAAAATGAAAGGTCTTTTGAGATTGTTTGGTCACGTCCTACATTAACCACTGGATGTATCAATCTTTAGGTGTGATACCATGGTGAGCAAAGGTATTAAAAAGGGACAACATAGACCTAAAATCACATGGAAGAAAGTTATCAGAAAGGCCTACAATTTCCTGAAGTCCATGCAAACTTATCAAAAGATAGGGCACAACGGAAGAAAAAAGTGTATACACGTGATACGAATTAGCTGGGATATACATGTTAATATGTTTGCGTTTAAGTCTTATACTTTCTTTTTTAAAAAAATTGAGTCTTTTAATCCTATCAGAGATTTTTATAGGGGTATAAAATATATGAGAACTTCTAGTACTCTTTTTTTTTTTTATTATTTTGTATAATTTAGTCCTGAGATGAATTTAATAGAGAAACATGGTCAATGAGTATACATACAGCCGACCCTAGTATGTTGCAACTTGCAACTGAGGCTTATTTGTTATTGTTTAACAAGGATGATTTGGAAATCTTGAAAAAACTAAAGTGGCTTTTTTCATCTGGTAAGTCTCCAATGAAATTGCATTGACATGAAGCAACCTGCAGAGCAGAGGTGGAAAGTATGCAACAGATGTTATATTGGAGAAAGGGAGGAGGAAGACATAGACACTTATTTACCCCTTGTACAGAGACTTCATCACTATTGAATCTGCTTTTCAGTATTTTTGGCAGGACAAATGCCAAAAACTACCAGAGAGCTGTTATAGTGTTGGATAAGGAAAGGTCTGAGCCCTACTTTCAAGAAAATCTGGGATACAATTCTTGTGTGTATCTGATGGAAAATCTGGCTAGGAGGAATAAGAGAGGTCTTGAAAGAAAAAGAGAAGCCATTCTTTACTGAATTCAAGATGCATTGTTATGTTTGCTTCCTGGTGTAGATTGGTCAACGTGCATGATGTGGATAATATATTCAATATTTCCCAGAAAGGTAACATGTGTATTCATCAGCAGCATGTTGGTACAGCTATCCAGTGGATAATATGTTCAATTTCATTCGGTTAGTTAAGTTGTAATCCCTTTGTTTCATTTATGTCTCTTAGTATGACTAGGCACAAAGTTTAAAAGAGTAAGACATGTGAATATTGTGGTCTTATACTAAAGATGTGTATAATGAACCAAAAACCTTTTGAATCTTGTGATCTTAAACATATCATGTGGGAAGTTGGGATTAAAGAGTTGCTAAATCTGGAAAGTGGCATTCTTTTCTAAACAAACTAAAAAGGAAAGTAAGACACATAGAGAACACTGACTTTAATTTAAGCTGAATTATATTGAAACATGAAGTGAGATCAAGGTTTCAGTATAGTGGACTCCAGATCCCACAGAAAACTTCATGAACATTGCTATCATTGCAAAGTTTTAACAGAGGCAGAAACCTTGCCGGCATGATTCCCCAAACCTCACTTGTGGGATACACTGGGCATGTTTAAATAAAAAAACACACTCTTGACAATGCCTAGAACTCTGCAGAAGTTATGGCAAGCTGGAGAATGAGAAAGATGGATGCCAGGAGGAAAGAAGCATAGAAAACTGTATCTCACCCTTTTCAATTGATTTGGAGAGAAAGAAATAGTAGAATTTTCAAGGAATTGGAAGTCCACTGTGAAGCTAAAGTCAAAAGCTCCTTGTAGTTCCTTTTGTATTTTTGGTGTAAAAAGGGATATTTTGTTGTAACTATCAGAAAACGGATAATCTTTCGGTTGTATAGATAGTTGAATTCTGTAGAAGTGAGATGTAAACCCTCAGTTTGTAAAATGACACTGACCATCTTGGAGTGAAATCAAATAAAGTATTTTGATTTATCAAAAATAGTAGAACAAAAGAAGCATACATTTTAAGAAGGCAGTAGCAGGTAGTAAAAAGGATGCTTGTTAAGCAGATAATACTATTATTAACTCACTTTCTCATCAATCATGATAATGCAAATACCACGCTCATCTTTGCCACGACGTCCTGCTCTTCCACTCATCTGCATGAAAGAGAGACAAATTATATCAAAATCTGAAGACTAAATAATTCTAATGTTATGTTATATTTAAACTCACACTCACCTGTATATACTCACCAGATCCAATGTAACGATGAGCATCACCATCCCATTTTTTTACACTGGTAAAAACTACTGTTTTTGCAGGCATGTTTAGTCCCATGGCAAACTGTTAAAAAAAATATTTGGAGGGAAGACAAAAGGGGAAAGATTATCAACGACTTGTAATGATACATTCAACAAAAAGCTAATAAGATATGCAACGTCACGGGCTTACCGTCTCCGTGGCAAAAAGGGCCTTTATTAGTCCTTCTTGGAAAAGAAGTTCCACAAGTTCTTTGACAACAGGAAGCAAACCAGAGTGATGAACAGCAATCCCTCGCTGAAGCAGTGGCAACATTAATTCAATTGCTGGCAAGTTCCTATCTTCCTCGCTCAAGCACGCCACTGCACTATGGAATACCTGCTCCACAGCTTCTTTTTCCTCTTCAGTATTAAAATCAAGTTTGGTCATACACATTGCATGTTTTTCACAATCTATTCTACTAAAACTGAATATAATGACGGGCTGAAACTTCCGTGCCATGATCATCTGAAACAATGAGAATTAACCACTTAACTGATATGAAAGACAAGTATCACTCCATTTTAGCTAATCATTGGATAATACCTTGACAATTTTGTAGATGTCGGACACACCAGAAGCATTGCCACCTTCTCCACTTCTTCCACTAGCCTTTGCGCTGGAGTTCCCTGGCTTCTTCTTGGTGAAAGTTTCCCGTAATTTCAAGAAATTGTCTTCCCTAAACTGGTCATTGTCATCAACAACGAGATACAATCCAGAGCCACCCTTAGGGAACGCATAATGCTGCAAAGGGGTGGGTCGGAAATCAGTATAAACCACATGACAAGGCTGCTTATGAATATTACAAATCCATTCAGCAAACTCCATAGGATTTGACATTGTTGCTGAAAGAAAAACCATCTTAATAGCTGGTGGCAAGAATATAATACTCTCTTCCCAAACAACCCCTCTCTCTCGATGTTTCATGTAATGTATTTCATCAAATATAACCCAAGCAACCTCTTTCAATACCTCAGAACCCACATAAAGCATAGTTCTCAGAACTTCAGTCGTCATCACCAAACAACTCGCATTTGGTGAAATTGAAACATCTCCAGTCAATAAACCCACATCAGAAAACTCCTCACTCAACTCCCTGTATTTCTGATTACTCAAAGCTTTCAAAGGTGAAGTATAGATTACCCTTTGCTTATCCCTAAAAGACATAGCAATTGCATACTCTGCAACTGCAGTTTTACCAGCAGAAGTATGTGCAGATACAAGAACTGATTCCTTTCGCTCCAAACACGCTACTGAGATTTCCTGAAATGGGTCAAGCTTAAATGGATAGATTTTCGCCATTTTACCAATATAAACAGGATTTGAAAGGGTTCCATGAAGTGATTCATCATTGCTTGAAGTGTAACAACTGGGAATTGCTACCTCATGCAAGCAAGTTCTTGACCTTTTCGAAGCAGATTCTGCTTCATTCTCCTCCTCTAATCTCCGTTTCAATGTGGGAGACTCCACCATTTTCAACTCTGAAACCCTCCACAAGCAGCCCTTCTTCCTCAAAAGAAGGAAAAACACACAGTGATTTAGCAAATTGAGTCTCCCGAATATCAATTCGCATAGCCACAACGAGTTGAGATCTCTTCTCTGGCCGTGAATTTCATTTTTTTTTTCTTTGCTGCTGTATGTATAGAAGGGAAGAAAACTCAAGTTCTTTCTATTGTAATTGAGATTTTTGTTTACCCTCTTATTTTATTTTGTAAAATTTGAAATTTAGGCAAGTGCATTTAAAACCTATGTTGCTATGTATAAAAAGAATGGAAAAATTACGTGTATAAGCAAACATATAATAGTTAATTACTTAATATAGCTATAGTTTACTTTAATTATAATTCGCGACTTATTTTTAGCTATAATTACACAGCTCAACTTTTTAGTTTTGTATAATTCGCGCATTTGTATAATTCAGAATTTATATAACTTTTGTATAATTCATAATTTGTATAATATAATTTGTATAACTATTTGCACTTCTGATGTTTGTAATTGTATAAATTAGTTATTTCGAGTTTATACAAAAATAACTGAATTATACAAATGTACCCGCGAATTATACAAATCTGCAAATTATACAAATGAGACAGCTTAAACTATAGCTACAACCCGTAAATATGTAAACTATAGATATGAAGCATAATTAAGTTTATTATAATGGCTATTTGTGAAAGTTCCTCTAAAAGGAATATCTTCCATTTAATTTTAAGTGAAATTGTATGGTATGTTAATTAAAAAGATTAGCCAATTACTACAATCTACAAACACATGGTGATTTACTTAAACAAGCGAACCACTACTGAAGCTAAACTAAATAACATAAATGGGTCGTTAAGACCAAGCAAAATCAAGAGAAACGCAACAGAGAAATTCAAAATATAATGAAAATACAATACAAGGCTACTCAAACCATTATTTGAAAACCACAACTAATTAACAACAAGGACAATATGACCACAACCGACTTACAAGATTCATAACTGACGTCTACAATTCTCTAAAATGAAGAACCGCTAACACCTACTCAGGACAGGGTCTCGACATATTCATCAGCTACACCAAGCAAAAGAAGACTCTAGACTCAGCAACTCGATGAAGAATGAAATGTATCAATCATCGGTTGAACTCTACCATAGGCACGAGGATTAATTAATCTTATCTATTATTTGAGTTACTTTACCACAAATATGATAGTATATTATTTGAGTTATTTTACCACAAATTAAAACAAAAAGCTTCTCTATATTGGTACGACCGGTTAAAAGGTTTGCATTTTTGGATGGCCTAAATCAACGAAGAACTCAAGATATAAAATATGTGGATGCACGTTAAAGTTAGGATGAGCAAGCTTTTTTCCAAAATGCATTGTATGTGACTCCTGACTAACATGATCTCTTCAATTAGAAAGAACGTCAAATTCATGAGGCGTAAAATCATCACTCGACTACAGTACTTATCTTAGCGAATACATGCTCAAGTTTGTCAGTACATTGATTGGTATATATGAATGTTAAACTCTCTATATGTAAATCAACAAAACGTAACTTTAGTTTGCAAGTAAACATCAGACCCACAATTTGGATATTTCAAGTAGAAAAAAGTGTGGTACAATTTATTTATTTTTAAAAAGGAACATAGAGGTAGAGAGTTTAAATTTATTCCCTTTCCATAAACATATGCAATGATACAAATGGTAGTTACATTACATTTAACAATCAACACAATGTAGTAGGAAGAAATTAAATCGAACCAAAAAGAACACAAATCTCACATAAAATGTTAACATACAATAAATCAACTAAGCCACACCCCAGGGGAGCGATAAACCTATTGGAATTTATTAACTCAGTTGATGAAATGACAGTTCTTCCTGATCTCACCCTTGTTGTCGGTAAGGATTTCAATTGAACCCATATGAACCATTGCATTAGCAAACTTACGTGCCCAAGTCGATCGAAACTTAACGTTATTCAACACCAACTTAGAAGTTGAAGGACTTTCATACAATGTCTGATCAGAAGTCAATAGTCCCTTATGGTTCCTCAAATTGAGATAATACTTGTTGTCAAGGTGAATAGGTGATGAAACATCAAGATTCACAATAGGATCATCTTGAGTATCACTCATTGGTCTAGGACACTTGTTTTTCAAAAAAGAAGCATATCTAGGATCAAGTGAAGGATCTTCAGGATGTGTAGCATTGAAACCATAAAGCCTATTAGAGAAAGAAGAACAATGAGAGACACCAATAGAATGAGCTCCTGATAAAGTCACCATTTCATCAAGTGACAATCCTTTTGCTTTGAAGTTATCTTCGAGTTGCTTGGCATCGAAAAAAGGTGGAGGGAGGTTTTGAATGACTTCAGAACTCAATGAAACACGTCCATCACGACGTCCTCCTGGTACATCATACTTTATACCACCTACAAAAAACGCGCTATCTCTAGCAGCATAAGCAAGTATGTCTGCACACGAAACTGTGTGTGGACATACTTTTTCGAGCAATGCCTTGGCTTCATCAATAACCCCAAAACCTCGAAGGCTCGGGTTGTTAATGGGACTATCTTTCTCAGCTGTTTCCTTTCCAGGAACTGAATCCAGCAACACTGAACCATCACAACCCTACAAACAAGAAGTTAACAAACACAAATAAATCAAAAACATTGCATCAAAAATGACCTTTAGCGGCATTTAGCACTCTGTGTAAATGTCTCTAAAGCCTATAGTGACACTGGATCCAATGACAATTAACTAATGTCTGTAAAAAATTTATCACTCTTTGTTAATGTGTATATTTCTTACTGCTAAAAGTTGTTTTTGTTATAGTGAAATTGTCAGAATTTCACTACATTTTATGTATATCACTAACATGACAAAAAAAAACTCCTACAAAACATAGGACCTAAAGTAAATACATTAACATGATTATTCTTTAACATGTAGCAACAGAGTCAGGATTTTCACTACGTATGTTCAAAATTTGAATAAGTAAACACATACAGTAAAAAAATCAAAAAGGGTTCAACATCTACTATATACACATAGTAATATATAATTTAACTATGTAAAAGTGTTACCCTGATAAAGCAACCATGGAAATGCATATGAATAATGCCAGCAGTTTTCTAGTCATAGATGTACTAGAATTTCACCATATATTATGTATTTCCCTAACATGACCAAACAAACTCGTAGAAAACATAGGACCTAAAGTAAATACATTAACATGATTATTCTTAACAGTACGTAGCAGAGTCAGAATTTTGACTAAGTACGTAACACACAAAGAAGTCAAAGGTATTCAACATCTAC
Source organism: Solanum chiquidenum (assembly GCA_029582725.1). Classification (NCBI taxonomy): domain Eukaryota; kingdom Viridiplantae; phylum Streptophyta; class Magnoliopsida; order Solanales; family Solanaceae; genus Solanum; species Solanum chiquidenum. The sequence continues at coordinate 37,982 of JAJOOS010007920.1, forward strand.
TATACATACATAAAACATAATTTTAACTATGTGTAAAAAGCGTTACGTACCCTGATAAAGCAATCATGGAAATGCATACGAATAATGCCAGCAGCAAAGCCAGGATTCATAAGAACAGCTTTGAATACAGCTTTTCTTATAATGCCTTCAGCTTGTGGACATGATTTTGAATAGAAACCAATACCAAACGTCGATTTTTTTGGTGGCAACGACGGATATCCCGACTTTTTTGGTGGTGGTGGAGACTTATAATCGTAACTATACTTGTATGAAGCCTCAGTAAATACAGAAAAACAAAGAATCAAACAAGAAAATAGCGCCAATGAATTCATTTTGTTACTCTTAATTAATTCTTGTACATACAAAATTGTTAGTTACAATTCGATTTTTATAGGCAACTTAACATATAACCGCGTAGCTAATTAATTAATTAGTTTTACAAGGTCAAAGACATGAAAAAGAATAATATCGTATCTTTTATGTAATGTTCTGACTTTGAATTATTCTGTTTGTTTAATTAATTAAAGAAAAATTATGCAAGAATAGCAAATATTTAGCTTATATTATGGACTATAGCTATAGTTTAAGAAAATTGTAATTATCGGCTACAGTTTCCCGAATTCTTGCTTTTCGCCTGATTTGTATAAATTTAGAATTTTGTATATGCTTATCCTAACTATTTGTATACGATTTATGGAGTATTCATAATAAATTACCTTGTTTGTATATTAAAAAGCGAAATATGCAAACAAAATTCTGAAAAATTCCTAAATGTATAAATACGGAATTTGTATATACTTACCCTATTTGTAATTTGTATATTTGCAAGCGAAATATACAAACTGCATCCTCCATACCAAATGGAACTATAGCTATGGAGCGCAATTATCGAAACTATAATCATAGAGTCTTATTATATCTATTATATTTGCTATTTTTGAAATTTTCTTATTGATTAATTAATTAATCAAGGTTAGCACGAATTGGTATATCAACTTGCATGATATATATGAAGGTTATATACATGATCTCCACTAACACATTCCAGCCTTGCATGATAACATTTTTTATGTAGCTTGAAGGTGATGGGGCTTTAGTTTTATTTTAAATCACTCCAAATGTCAGAAGTTTTATCAATTTCAACAATAAATTCATCATCTTTTGCTATCTGGCTTTGTAGACTAATTATTCAGTAAGAAAGAAAATGTCATAACCACTAGACTGGTTGGCTTTTCCGAATATGGAAAGTATGGTAAAACATCGTCACATAAATTGAGAGCGCGTAAAATATATTTTATATTTTTTTTTGTCTTAATTTATGTGACACATTTCAGATTTCAAGATTCAAACAAATCTATTTTTATCGTAAAATTTTCATATCTTTTTTAAATATTTTGAATTGTCAGTTATTGTGACTCGTAGTACTTTTTACGTAGTTTACAAATATATAAATTTTATATTTTTAAATCATTAAAGATTTCATGAGCAAATTCTCGGTCAAACTTAGATTGTTTGACTCTCGAAAAATTAAATATGTCATATAAATTGGGAGAGAAAATGATCAAAATGGTCCTTAATGTATGGCTTTGATTCCATTTGGTCCTTAATATAGACTTGATGGAAATGGTCCTTTATGTATCATAAATTGTGATCAATTTAGTCCTTAACCCTAAAATTAATATATTTCTTTTTTTTTGCCATCAAAATATATGGAATATGTAAAAGATGCGCTCGTTCAAGACTTTCCTTCTCCTGTTTTCAAAAATTCCAAAAGGGCACATCAATTTTTTTTAACCAAAAGGGCAAAATCGCTCCTGACGGAGCGATTTTCTTCTGACAAAATTGACGCCGTTACTCCTTTAAAAAACATAAAAATCGCTGCCGGTCCAAAAAAAAAATTCTTTAAAATCGCTGCTGTGAATTTTTTTTTAACAACGCTGCCCCAGCTGCGTTTAAAAAATAGAAATAGCTGCTATAGCAGCCATTTTCTTAAAAAAGTTTAAATTATTTTTATTAAAAATTTCCGAGGCGAGGACTGCTTAAAAAAATAATGGGAAATCGCTCCACGTGTAGCGATTTTAGTTAATTTTTTTTTAAATAATCGCTGCCATTAAATTTTTTAAACTAAAATCGCTACACGTGGAGCGATTTCCCATTATTTTTTTAAGCAGTCCTCGCCTCGGAAATTTTTAATAAAAAAAAATTAAAACTTTTTTAAGAAAATGGCTGCTATAGCAGCTATTTTATTTTTTAAACGCTGCCCCAGCAGCGTTGTTAAAAAAAAATTCACAACAACGATTTTAAAGAAAAAAGAAAAAAATTTTGGACCGGCAGCGATTTTTATGTTTTTTAAAGGAGTAACGGCATCAATTTTGTCAGAAGAAAATCGCTCTATTAGGAGCGATTTGCCCTTTTGTAAAAAAAAAAAATTGATGTGCCCTTTTGGAATTTTTGGAAACAGGGGAAGGAAAGTCTTGAAGTCTCAAGTCTTGAACGAGCGCATCTTTTACATATTCCGTATATTTTGATGGCAAAAAAAAAAGAAATATATTAATTTTAGGATTAAGGACCAAATTGATCACAATTTATGATACATAAAGGACCATTTCCATCAAATTCATACATTAAGGACCAAATAAAATCAAAGCTCATACATTAAGGACCATTTTGTTCATTTTCTCAAATTGGGACAAGAAAGTATTCACTTAGAATTTGTTTTTAGAGAAAAGTGATAAATTCTAACTAGTAAAAAGATAATTTAACCTTATTTACCCAAAATATGAGTAATTAAAAGAAAGTGTTAAATTATATAACAAACCAGAAATAATTTTTGTTTGCTATTATAATTAGCTACCATGTTGAAATGTTATTAACTATATAATTAAATAAGTTATTCTTCTTTGGTACTAGTAACTAGTAATATATTTTATTTAGAAAATGAGTAGCAATGGTAAATATGTTAAAATTCTTAAAAGTTGAAAATTTGTATAGAATAACGTTTTTAAGATCTTTGAGAATGTTCTCAAGATGGAAAGAGTAGAAAAAAAGTGAGACTTCAAGCATTAAATATGGAATCATTGGGCATGACTGGCACAATTTCAAAAACGATCGGATATGTTTCATACTTGATGAGTCCATAAATTGGACTCATTTAGGGCTATATTTCAATAAGAATTGTGTCCTCAAATGTTTATTTTATCTCAATATCTGATGAAAACCCTTAAGTTTCAGGTATTCGAAGTTCGAAAGAAAGCATGGACACTACTTCGCAAAAAAGGAACGAAAAGGCTGGAAAAAACTAGAAAATGAAGGCATGAGGATCGCCTAGTCCACTTGGCGAGTCGCCGAAGGGTTTCACTTCGCCTTTTGTTCCAGTGTGCTGAGCCCTGAAGGAAAGGATCAAGTTGGCGGAAAAAGGGAACAGTCGACACATCGCCGAGAAGTTCCGCGAAGCAATACTATGTCGCCCAATGACCCAGAGCACGACGATGCCGAAGGATGGCGCAAGACGGCGATGAACTACACCAAAGGGCAAATCGCCGAGTTGATCGGCAATTCTGACTAATGCCACCAAATGATCCGCTGCAGCACAAATTTTTGAAAATTATAAATACTCGTAGAGAGTTATAGCTTAGTATTAGATTTTAGTATCAGATTTTCAATATAGAGAACAATTAATATAATTTTTAGTACTTTTTATTTTTGCTCTGAGTTTGAGAGGGTTTTGAAAACTTAAAGAAGAAGAGGGTTTCATCTCCAAGGATTTGGACTTGGGTCCCTTGGATTCTTCATTCTTGGCCTGTAACAAGATTTAAATCTTCATACCCATTTGAATGCAAGCTCATTTAGGTATAAATTTCTATCTCTTGACGTGTGGCTAAAAATCCCCAATTATTGGGGTGTGATTTAGCGAATATGGGTTAAGATTATTGTTGGGTCTTGCTTCCTAATAGATTAGATGTAGTTTAATGGTGATTTTGTCTAGTAGTTGTGGATGAATATAACAAATTTGTAGTTGCAAATACAAGTTTATTTATGTATTTTCGGCTTGCTCGAGAGAGAGGTCGCAAAACCAAGACTACTAGATTGATGGCCTAAGGAGTGGGTCGACATGAGGTTCAGCTCGAGAGAGTGAACCCTAGTCCCATATCCTAACACTCAGCTCGAGAGAGTGAGTGGGGTAAGGCGTAGGCTGGTCTTCATGAGGCAAGTGGGTGTCCGAGAGGAACCCATTTGAAACATGTTAAGTTGCTCGAGAGAATTTATTCCCACGTATAGCTTAGCCTAGTCACTATTACTCTATAAATTTTCTATCGAAAGCATGTACCCAGCAATTTAGATTAACCCGTATTCCGGTCACATCCCAAGAATCCCCTCTCATTCATAGATTTCTTTGTTGTTTCTACTGTTTTTGCTATACTTGTGACAAAACTCCCATTGTTATTTGACACTTTTGTGTCCCCCTTTAATTTAAAATGTTTTTAATCGTTAATGTCTTTAGCTACGACTAGTTAGAACTAAATTTTATTTTTCTATTAATTCTCAAAACCGTTTCCTTGGGACTCAACCCCAACCCTTGGTTGGGTTACTATACTATTGCACGATCGTAGACACTTGCATTGGAAGTTGTGTTGTTGATTACACATAAACACCAAAATGGCGCCGCTGCCAGGGAGCGGTGTTATTTGAGAATTTTTGTTCTTCTTAGTTATAGTTTACTCACTTAATTTTTAGTTTTGTTTTGTTGGTTTGTTTGTATCCAAACAAAGGAAGTGAGCATGACAAGCTATACTCGGGATCCTATGGAGTTTCCCCCATTAGAGGTAATGATGTTCTGGGATCGTATCCTCACCTTCAAACAAGTGGAGGGTGAATGGATCCACAAATCATGGGCAAGGTTTAATGAACTGATCAATCAATGCCCAAATCATGACATTCCCGACATAGCTCTCCTTGACTATTTCTACAGAATTCTTGGTCCTGGAAACAAGAGGTTGGTCGACTAACTCATTCCGGGAGGCATCGTGAAACAACCATATGTGATAGCAGCTCAACTGCTTAATCAAATGGCTGAGATGAATCAAGAAGTAGAAAAAGACTTCATGTTGACCGCCCTAATGACTCGGATGGATGAATTGGCAAAAAAGATGGTGAAGATCGAGGTCCAGTGTAAGAGGAAGGATAAATTCTTTATGAGCGAAGAAGTCTCAAGGACAATGAGGTTAAAATTTTTGAGGGAATGCTCTCAATCATTCTCCACAAGGTGATTGAGCAAGATAGAGAGCTGAAAGAAATGAAGGAAGACATTGAAGGAATGAAGCGGATGATTTGGTCTCATTCCAGAGATGTCCAGCTTCTAGAGAACCTCATGGGTTATGTGTCGCCCGATCTTCACCCGAAACAAAATGGGGGATTGCCTGGTGATACTAAGGCTAACCCCAAAAATGGAGTTTGATACTAATTTACATCTTGCCACGACGTTAACTAAGGCGCTGTTTGGGAGGCAACCCAAAACCCTTAAATGCTTGTAGTATGTTATGATTGAAATAAAGGTGTCTTGATTTTGTAGGATTGGGCATGAAAAGTTTGTGAAAAGTACAAGATGAATTACACAATGCCACATTGATGAATCGCCGACTAGATCGGCGACCTTGATAAAAACCATCGTTTGGATCCTCACCTTAACTGAAGGTCCTGTAAAACTCGGTGAAGTAGATAAAGACTCGGCGAATCACCGAGTAGTGGATCGAAAGCAACTAACGTCGCCGAATGGGTGAGATCTGAATGGTTTTTACAAGGCCACAGGTTTTGACTTTTAACCTTTTTCACATTCTCACTCTCGATTTTCGCTAAATTGGAGCTACTTAGTATTTTCAAAAAAATTTGTATCTCTTGAGAATTTTAGATGATTTAGTAGTGCTTGGATCTGTACTATTCTGCTGCCTAACATCACAATCTTGACTTGATCTGCCTAAAAGGTTAGTCCTCAAAACCCTGCATTTAATTGTGATAATTATACTTTCATTGCAAGCAATTTTATCCCATGTTGTGTACTGTGCCTTTATGACAACTTTAGACTATTCAAGTGCCTCTTTTGATTTGATAATCCAACCTTTCTGCTTTAAATATTGGAATCTCGTTATGATGATTTAGCATGAATGAAATTTTATGAGGTTCTCTTGCATACTGTTTAAGTTGAGCAAAGAGAAAAACTATAAGCTTGATTGATCTAGTGCATGTTTTGATTTTGTTTTCGGGGGTTATGGGTTGAAATCGAGAAGATAGATGGGAAATAGGCACGATGGGCCAATTGGCGAGCTAGGTCAAGCTCGCCAAATCACTCAGTGGTTCGCATAGTGACCCCATCTCACCTTTAATTCCATGCTACTTTAGACATGGATTCTGTAGCTTTCGGTGAGAAATCTCAGATCGCCAAAAGCACTCGGTGAATCGCCGAAAGTATCCTCGATCACCCCTTGTCTACACCCCTTTCCTTTATTGCATTGTAACTTTCAGCGGACAAAGCACTGCTTGCCAAAGCAATTAGGCGATTCGCCGATCTATTAGGCGAGATAGTCTGCAATTGTGTCCCTATGAATTTGATTTAGTTGTTCTAACTTCTTCCCAAATTCTTTGCAGAAATAGCTAGAACTAAAGTTGCAAGAGAAAATAGGTCACCCCAAGGTAAAACAAAAGGTATTAAAATCAATGAGGATGCAGCTGAATCCAGAAGCAAGGTTGCTAAACTTTCTACAGTTAGTGGGAGAGGCAAGGGCAAGGATAAGATCCTTGAACTATCAGATGCAAGCACTGACAGTGATGGTTTATACAAAAATGACCCCAACCAATCTGAAAGTGAAGATGTGGGTTCTGATGAGAATGATCTGTTAATAGCACAGAGGGCTGAGCGGCGAATTAAGAAGCTGAATGATCCATATAGGATCAGGAATACCCAGCCTACCACTCTTACATCTCCAGTTCTAGAGTAAGCAATGATATTAGCGCCTCCAGTACAGGGTCTTCCGCCTAAGTCAACAAATCGAGTAAAAATTGAGGGACTGAGAACAATTCTGGAGGAAAAGCGGTTGTCCATAGACGGGGTTATAGACAAACACCCAAAGATAATGGAATGTTTGAGATACCATAAGGTTCAAATTTTCACCAAGCCCCGCGGCCCTTATATTCCAAACTGGGTAACAGAGTTCTATAGTACATATAATGCACTAATACACCAGAAAAAGCAACTAGCAGCAACCTTAAAAAAAGTAGACTATGTGGTTGCTAGAGGCAGGAGGGTGAAGTGTGATAGTGAGGTGATTAATGTGGTCTTGGGCATGTCCACGAACATTGGAGATAACTGCCAGCACTTGATCAGAACAAAGAAAATGGATGAGATGAAAAAGTGGTTAGCCCCACTAATTTCAAACGAGACTTCGAAATGGTTGGCGGAAGGAGCTCCGATTGAAAAGAAAGAACTAAACATAGCAGCAAGGTTCTGGTTTGGTTTCATCAGCAGCACAATCATGCCATCCTAGAATGAGTCGATTCTTCGTCTTGCCAAGGTAGCTTGCCTAGGTTGCATCATAGAGGAAATGCGGATAAACTTGGGAGAAATCATCGCTTCAGAGATACTCATGCGTGCAAGGCAAAGCCAAACCTCACTTTCATTCCCAGTATTGGTCACAACATTGTGCAAACAAGCACGGGTACCTCGGGATGCTAAGAAAGATGTGGAAATAATGTCCATTGCCTCTACTGATATCCAGAGGATCAAAGCCGAGTACCAAAAGAATCAAGCAGAAAGGAAGAAGGCAGCATTGGTGGAGTCAGGAAACACAAAATCATCACCTGCAGAGGCACCTCCAGATTCTTCCGCTGCTGCAAGGTCTCCTACACCTAATGTTGTTGCTTCTATTTCCCGGCCTCCACTCACCCAGGCTTCCCTGCTCCGGATGGGACAGCTTGCCCTTTATGTTGATCGTCGGGCTGCCAATCTAGAGGCCTCTGTTCCAAGCATGATCCAGATTGCCCTAGTTGATGTTGTGACACCTTTGAACACTGTCATTAACGCCCTAGCGGCCAGGATAGCAGTGTGTGAGCACAACCAAGGGGCCACAGATAAGGTGAAAACTTTAAAAGCTGTCATTGCTAAGCTGCGAAAAGATATAAACCACCTGAAATTCACCGATGTGTCCATGATCTTTGGAATAAAGAAGATTCTAGACATTCCTGCGATGCCTCAGACCACCACCGGACATGGGGATAGAGCAAAACATATAGTCGACCTTGACTCAGAGGAAGAGACTGATGAAGAGATGTTTGAAGGAGCTGCAGCGGATGACATAGCCGAGACTGAAGAATTCAAGATAGACGTTATTGTGCAAGCTTCCTTGGCAAAGACTCCTACTGCTAGATCCAGTGGAGCTGGTCCTTCTGGAAGTCACTCCGGGTACTGATGCCCAGACAGATGAAGCGACTACTTAGATAGGATCCCCTCTTTACCTCCCTTTCTATCTTTTTTTATTTTGCCTTTTGGATTCTATGTTAATTGCATTTGAGGAAAAATTGCTTTTATTTGTGGTGGGGTGAGGCTCACCTTTTGTGTGTTATTTGTGATTCATGTTTTGTACATATTTGGGTTGTTCTGTTTAAAATTATTTTTACACTGCTTTTTGTGGATGTTTGAGCTTATGGCTCCCTTTTGTTTTAAATTACAAAAATAATTTTGACCCTTCCAAAAAAATTTAACAAAAAAATTTAAAATTTTCCGAAATTTTTTTCCACCTCTCGTGTGTTGAATGTGGCTGTTCTTTTGCAAAATTTAAGTCTCGGTTCCGATCAATACTCACTACAAGAAAAATAGCCTCTAAGGAAGGGAAATATGGTCCCTGAAAGTCAAAATCTGGTCCCAAATGCGCATTTGAGACCTGAAACATCTGGTCGCCACTCGTCCTAATAGCCTCCGTCGCTATTGGTTAATGACGACGGGTTCAAAAAACTGGTCGCTACATGATTTTGGGACGAGAAAATTATCTGGTCGCTAAATCCTTTTAGAGACTACATTTCTGGTCTCAAATAGACCATATATTTCTTGGGAATTTTTTTTATCAGGTCGTTAAAACTCTTTAGCGTCCATCAACACCTGGTCCTAGAAATAGCTTTAGTGACTATCAAAGGCCTGGTCCTAGAATAGCTTTAGAGACTAACATCATTTCTAGTCCAAGATTATGCATTAGAGACGAGCAACATATCTAGTCCTAGATTGACCTTTAGAGACGAGCAATTATTCAAGTCTCTAATTTACCACCAATGGTCCCACAAAAATTGATATCACAAGAATAAAAATTTATCAAGAAATATCATATTGCTATTAAATATCTCCATACAAAAAAAAGATATATATAGAGAATAGACAGAGACGGGAAAAGAGAAGGAGTTTATGATCCCCATAACTTTAGTTTCAATGTTTGCTTAATAAAAGAACATAGCCAACATTCTGAGATAAACTATCGTATCAAAATTTTCATAACATTCGTAGCAAACTAATAATGAGCTCTTGCATCTTGCTCTAAACTTGTATCTTGACTGAAGAATGAACAAAAGTTGGCCATGAATTTAAAGTTTCAATGTTCATCAAGTGTTATCAAAAACATCAACAAAAGCTGCAAGAAAATAGAAAAATTCCATTAGAAATGAATTGGAAAGAAAATAGGTAAAGCTGCAAGAAGAGCTGGAATAAACAAAAACAGGGTAAACATAAATGGAATGAATAAAAACTGGCTAAAAATCTGTTGTGTGTGAAAACCTCTTCTAGAACTAATTGCTGAAGCATTCACAATGATTCAAATGAGAACATATTATGCTTCTATACATTCCATAACTTCATTTAGAAATAGAAGTTAAGGTTTCATTAAAATACAGTAGAAGAAAAAAACCATTTATGATGTTTGACATTTCATTTTTCCCTTGTAAAAGAGCAAGAACTACAAAATTGAACTTTATGGTAATACAACTTGACATTCTGAAGCATGTAATCTTCTATAGATCTGTTCCTAAATCTATCTTTGTCTGCTTCATTACTAGATTACTTAACAAACCATAAGCAGTAAAACCACTCTTTGTGCAGAAAATAACAAATCGAGGAAAAGTAGTCATTAATGTCGAAAAACTGTTAAAATGGAGTGGTGCAGCTATCGTTAGTTAAAAAATTAATGTATTATGTTCCAAATGTGCATTTTTTTTCAAAGGTGACACATCAGTCTCTCGCCTCATTTCTTTATGTCGCCTCACCTCTTAAGAAATTACAGTAGTAAGTAATGGAGCTACTAGTTGAGAGTCTAGTGTTCTTTGATGGAAACAATGCAACTATAGAAACTATTGACTACACCCAAAACTCATACTATATGGACATTAGAAACAATAGACTTTTTGAAGGCAACAAGAATCTTGTAATAATTGTTTACACAAAGTAAACTCTACGTATGCTCTTAAATTTAATAACTTCAAACCAAATGTTTGTCCAGATATTTCAGCAACCATCTCAGTGAAGTCTTGTCCGAATAATGGAGTAACACTCACCATAGATTAGAACAGACCATAAAGAATGAAGATGAACAAACAAGTGAAGAAATCATGACCAAATTTTTTTAACGATTTTCACTTTCAACACAAACATAAAATGATAAACAGGGATCCTTAGTACTAACTGTGATGAGAACATATTTAGTACTAACCGTGATGGGAACTAGTTTCATGTCATATATTCCATATTATTGTGCTACAAAAACTCATCAGGGATCCTTATTTGACATCAGATGAATTCACTTTATAAAATTGTGGTTGGAGGCTAATAGTTCTGGCAGATAGAGTACTGATGCATTTTATAAAAGTATTGTGCCTAATTGTTCCTAGTGATGCATCTGCAAATAATCTCTTCTTAAATTTTGTAAAACTTAACTTATGTCGTTGTAGTATTTGATGGATTTGATAGGTTGTTTGACCTTGAAGGTCTATGTCTTAACGAGCCGCAACTCTGTAAAAACATTAGTCTGATAGTTTTTTTTTTTTGGATTGGTCTACTTCAATTCATCTACTACCCATGATCCGAAGCTTATTTGGGTTAGACTATATGAATCTTCACTAATCATGTTACCAATACTTTAGTCTTTAGCACAGTGTTTTGAAGAGTGAGAAGCTGAAGCTGTGAAAGAAATACAAAGCAAAGAAAAAAATGGTTTCAGCAATGTAACGGAAAAAACCCGTGAGGTCTGCAAGGTTAGTTGGATACTATTACTACTACGTAACCTCTTTTGTTTTCCTTTTTATCTTTGAAAACTATGAAAAAAGATAAACAGAGGGCTGCAATTTTAGTTGGACTAAAATATAACTAATTAGTTTGTCTAATTGAGTCCTTTATTTCTATCAACTAATTGTACATTAGTTGGAATGTTTATGGTACCTTACCTGGAAATTTTAAGTAGAAAATGACTATATGCAAATCAACAAAATAAATTAAAAGGTCGGGTATATTGTTACTTACTTGGTCAGCAGAAAAAACAGTCGTCATGCAGTAGAAACAGGTTATGTCGTACATGTGATTGATCCAAATAACCAAATGAGTCATCTAAGAGGTACCCGTCAAATTTAAACCTGAAAACAGATCCATCCAGTGCATGGTAGACATTTCCATGGATAAGAGCACTGCAAGTAGATAAGCCCTGATGCATGTTTTTTGAAATGAGAAAATATGTATCATATGTTCTTGCTATATCATAAGAGGTGTCAACTTGTTGCCTAATAAGCCCTGATGCATGTTGTTTTGCAATGAGAAAATATGTATCATATTTACTTGGTATATCATAAGAGGTGTCAACTTGTCGCCTGATAGTACTAAACTTAACATGATCAATTCACCGGAGAAAGTTGAGGTACATTCCCTTATAGGCATTGTAATTCAAGTGAAAACATAAAATATTCTTCAATGTTTTCGTTCATCAAGAAGACTAGGACGCTTAGCAAGTCCTAGTCGTTAGAAACTCTAATTTAGGGATCTTTTTGAGTTATGTCATGGTGTATTACCGATTTTCTTTTCCATCACATGAATATCTTTAGATATGATAAAGATTTATGTTATCGATTACTAGTTACGACCTTTCTCTTCTTATTCATGGAAAAATCATAACCCTACATCAAACTATGATTTTCACAGCTATATGATTCACTTGATGGAAGAAGAATTCCAAAGAATAGTTTGTATAAGATAAAAATAAATGTAGTCCTTTGCTCATTTTTCTTCCTCTTCTCTAATTAGGCAGATATTTAAAAGTTGCTTAAAAAGACATCGGCCTGAAGCGTTCATTTTTCATTATTGACTCTTCCTTGACTAGGTAGAGAGTTAAAAATTACAGTCTACAAACAAGTGTTTGATCATCTCCATTACTGATGAGACAAGCAAACACTTGTTTGTAGACTGTTATTATGCTGAAATGTTTAGAGCTGAACTTTTATACAATGGTTCAACATCTCACAGCCTACAAGAGAACTTAAGACTACAGTCGAGATAAATAGAAGGAAAAACTAGAAGTACTTGAAGAAAGAAGTGGTGGCTTCTCTATGGGGAGCTATGGTGTAGTATATTTCGAAAGCAAGAAAGCGGAAATAGTTCAAAGGTTCTACGTAGAAACTTAATTTTTTTTGTAAACACAATGGATTTGCATACACGACAGATTTCTAAAAAAAGAGTTCTTCAAAAAAATTGAAAACAAAATAGATTTGCAAAGAAAAAAAAGCATATTAGATAAAATCTGACTTGTTTCAACTTATTGGGTGTTCTGCTTAACTTGATTAGTAGATGCAAGAGCTGAAGTGTTAATCCATGTGTTCTCTTTCTCAAGATCCATCGAGTTCCTTTATGTTATTCTCATCCCTTGACTAGAAGACAAAGTAGGCTTTTTTAGGTCCTTCTCCTCGACCTTTCCCTATAGATTCTGGAGAAAACAAATCCTATTACCAACATTTTAGCACAATGATTTATGGAGCGAGTAGCTGAAAGAAATGACAAGGGCTCGCAAAGAAGATTAGATTGTGAAATAGAAAAAAATATGGTGTAACACAAAATAAATTACAAGGGATCGCTTTTAACTATGGACTCGCTTCAAGGCAGAAAATTGATTTGTTTAGAATACACAATCCCTTCTTAAGCAAAGCTCTCCTTATATCGTATATTCAGACTTTCTTAAATCACAACTAAAAAATAAAAGGAGATTGTTCTAAAGTAAACGTTACTTTAACTGGACGAGAAAACAACAATTATCATTTTCAATTAACATAACACAACAATAGAGTACATGTAGATAATTATAGATAACAATCTGGACTTTTGTTCAAAATGTAAATTTAACTCATAGAAGTTACCAGAGGATAACAAACAATTTCGTATCTTTTGTTGACTATGTGTTAGATTATTCTGTCTCTTCCAAACATAAAGTGACATCGGATGTGAGTTTTAGTGGGAAAAATGTACATTTTTATAAGTTATTCCTTTGTATAAAACTCTACTAAGCCCGCTTATATAGATGGTCTCAAGAACTAAAAAAAATAGTAGACTTAACCGAACTAGTCAGCAAAATCTCAACATCTAAGACACGAAACTAGTATGTTGTTCACAAAATAATGATTTTTTCCAAATTCAAGATGCACTCTGACTAAAATATGAATCTTCAAACACATAATACACTTCAGAGAATCAATCAACTATTAGAAATCTCAACCCAATAATATTTTCATTGATTGTACATAAGAAAGAGACCAGATTATGAAACTTATAAACTATCTAATGATGGAAACGAGGAAGAAGAAGAGGATTAACTTGAATAAAAAAAGCAAAAAAATGTCATCAATACAATTATGGAAGAAACAGAGCAACTACAGAAGAAGATACCTACTCTGAGTTTAGGGCAGCGCTGCAATGGAAATCCGCAAAGCCAAATGTCTTGATTTCAGATATTTTCTCAATTAGATTAGTTGTTTCCAACATACAAATACGCAGCAATAAAAGAGAGAAAAGGAACCAAGAAGACACATGAGTTGAGATTAGGCCAGAGTTGCGGTGAAAAGAAGCGATCTGAAGTGAAACTAGGGCAAGTTGCTGCTCTTTTTACTTCTGTATAAAAAGTTTTGGCTCTTAGGTTATTGTTAAAACATAGTTTTAATTTTTTTTAATATCTAGTGTGAAATGTGGCAGAGGTATCTCCCGCTCAAGTACTTAAAGTACAATTTGGGACCACACAGTAAATTATTTAGGGACCGAATTTAGTACCTTCTCAATAAAATATACAAATAAGGACTAGAATAAAATCTCGTCCTAATACATATACTTTTAGAGACGAGATTATTAGCTTGTCCCTAAATGTTGGTCATAGTTAAGGCTTTTTCTTGTAGTGACTGATGAATTGAATAGTGCTCTCAATCGAACGAACATGAATGCGCGGCTACGACGAGGCCAAATGAAGTTGCATATACAATATGTGAACTCTTTGCATCTCATTGTAATTAGCCATTTATCAAATCGAGTCTCTTGTGATGACCGTTGCACACTAGCGAAAGTGTAGAGTGTTGTTTGACTTTGTGTCGATGCCTTGTATGATGAGTTTACGTTGAACCATGTATGATAGATCCTAGAATTTGCCTCGTTGGTCCGGTTAACTAAGTGATGCTATCTCTTGATATGATCTTAGGCAACTTCTAAGAGTGTGAGCCAATTTGACATATATCTCTTTTGTGACCTACCTTGTGAGTGTGTGAACCTCTTTTGAACACCCCTTGAACCTTACCTTTCTTTGGAAGAAACTTGATGAAATAATAATTTTTCTTTATCCACTACCTATAATCCTCTTGAATTGTGGTTAGTTGAATAGCCAACTTAGGCCAAAACTCTAAGTTGGGGTGTGGTAAAACGAAAAAGGGAAATCAAGAAATGCAAGGAAAGTCTCCTCTTACTCATGGTTTTAAGAAAAATGGAACCCCTCCATATATCTAAAAGAAACAAATTAAAAAGAAAGTTGTGGAATAAAAGTACAAAAGAAATGGGGGTCCTAAACAATCCATGAAAAATTAATAATAGGATGACTTATGAGCATTAAAGAGAATGATGAAGGAAAAGGAAGGAAGTGTTGTGAGCACCACATTTCATGAGGATGAAAATCATTGAGCCTAAATGACCATACATTTGCGCTCAGCCCCATTACAAGCCTTAAAAAGACCTTTTTGATCTTGGCTGAGTTGAAATAAATGTTGATCGGAAAATACGGGCAAACTTATGGGCGAAAGCATACATTGTGTTCTTCCTTGTGAGAGTAAGCGTTGCTTCTGATTTCGAAGCTTTAACTGTGCACCATTGTGTGAATATGGAATCATCCTTTCTGTGATGGCGTTTGAACACTATAGTTGAGCTTGAACTTGCATTTGAAGCAAGTATTGTGAACATGAGGCTCTTTGATATTGATGAGTCACAACTTGAATCTTTTAATGCACATTTGATCTTTGCATAAGTAAATTGAACCTTTTTGTATGCATTCATGATTGAGTCATGTGTAGCACTATTTGAGACACCCTTTTTGAACAGCTGAACTTGAATTTGCTTGAGGACAAGCAAAAGTTTAAGTTGGGGTGTTGATGAATCCATAAATTAGACTCATTTAGGGCTATACTTTAATAAAAATTGTGTCCTCAAATGCTTATTTTATCTCAATATCTGATAAAAACTCTTAAGTTTCAAGTATTCAAAGTTCGAGGAAAGCATGGACACTACTTTGCAAAAAAGAACGAAAAGGCAGAAAAGAACAAGAAAATTAAGGCCTGAGGATGGCCGAGTCCACTTGGCGAGTCGCCAAAGGATTTCATTTCGCCTTTTGTTCCAGTGTGTTGAGCCCTGAAGGAAAGGATCAAGTCGGTGGAAAGAGGGAGAAGTCGGTGCATCGCTGAGAAGTTCCGCGAAGCAGTACTATGTCGCCCAATGACCTAGAGCACGATGATGACAAAGGATGGCGCAAGACGGCGATGAACTACACCAAAGGGCGAATCGCCGAGTTGAACGGCGATTCCGACTAATGTCGCCGAATAATCCGCTACAACACAAATTTTTGAAAACTATAAATACTCGTTGAGAGTTATAGCTTAGTATTAGATTTTAGTATCAGATTTTCAGAATAGAGAACAATTAATATAATTTTTAGTACTTTTTATTTTTGCTCTGAGTTTGAGAGGGTTTTGAAAACTTGAAGAAGAAGAGGATTTCATCTCCAAGGATTTGGACTTCGGTCTCTCGGATTCTTTATTCTTGGCCTGTAACAAGACTTAAATCTTCATACCCATTTGAATGCAAGCTTATTTAGGTATAAATTTCTATCTCTTGATGTGTGGCTAAAAAACTCCAATTCTTGGGGTGTGATTTAGCAAATATGGGTTAAGATTGTTGTTGGGTTTTGCTTCCTGATAGATTAGATGTAGTTTAATGGTGATTTTGTCTAGTAGTTGTGGATGAATTTAACAAATTTGTAGTTGCAAATACAAGTTTATTTATGTGTTTTCGGCTTGCTCGAGAGAGAGGTCGTGAAACCAAGACTACTAGATTGATGACCTAAGGAGTGGGTCGACATGAGGTTCAGTTCGAGAGAGTGAACCCTAGTCCCATATCCTAACACTCAGCTCGAGAGAGTGAGTGAGGTAAGGCGTAGGCTGGTCTTCATGCGGCAAGTGGGTGTCCGAGAGGAACCCATTTGAAACATGGTAAGTTGCTCGAGAGAGAATTTATTCCCACGTATAGCTTAGCCTAGTCATTTTTACTCTATAAATTTTCTATCAAAAGCATGTACCCAACAATTTAGATTAACCCGTATTTCGGTCACATCCCAAGAATCTCCTCTGATTCATAGATTTCTTTGTTATTTCTATTGTTTTTGCTATACTTGTGACAAAAACCCCATTGTTATTTGACACTTTTGTGTCCCCCTTTAATTTAAAATGTTTTTAATCGTTAATGTCTTTAGCTACGACTAGTTAGAACTAAATTTTATTTTTCTATTAATTCTCAAAACCGCTCCCTTGGGACTCGACCCCAACCCTTGGTTGGGTTACTGTACTATTGCACGATCGTAGACACTTGCATTGGAAGTTGTGTCATTGATTACGCATAAACATCAATACTCCCTCCGTTCCATTTTATATATCATCCCTTTCTATAAATAGCTGGACCACAATACTACCTTTGTCCCTAATTATTTGTCCACTTTTCCTTTTATAGTTGTCTCTAATTACTTGTCCATTTTGACAAATCAAGAAAAAACATTTTTTTTTTACCTATTATACCCTCAATTAAATGATTAATTACTTTGAAAAATGTAGAACTTTTTATCCACTTCATAATTAATAGGGGTAAAATGATAAACCTACTATGTCATTAATTATTTTCTTAATAGGTGTGTCAATTCAAAAGTGGACAAGTAATTAGGGACAAAGGGAGTACTTGTCATTTTATAAAATTTATGCATAAATTATCATATTTTGCCTATTATACCCTTGATAGAATAGTTAATTAATCTTGTCATTTATTAATAAAGTTGACTTAAGAAAACATTAAATAACGGTAAAAGGGTAAAGTTACATCATTTCTTAATGCAAGTGCAAAGTAAAAAGGTGACATATAAAATGGGACGGAGGGAGTAGAAGATTTCAGTTTTGAAAATTTAAAATTTGAAAAGTTTGACCAAATTTGAATAATTCGAATTAACGAGGTCAGATTTTGATTTTGACGATTCCATTAGATTCGGAGGGTGATTTATGACATGTTCAGAGTTTTGCATGGATCTTGAAGCACTTGGGTGTTATTTTGGTCATTGATTGCATTCTAGTTCATTTTAAAGTTTTGAGTTAACCATGATCAGTGTTTTAAAAGACTCTGTTGGGACTTGCCTTGGGGCTTGCTCCAGGGTGGGGATCTAGCAAAATATCCCGAGACTCAAGTGTGGGGATTGGGGCTTAGTTTTGCAAGACTTACGCCCCAACGTTCGGGGCTCGCCTAACAGATTTTACACAAATTATGTGTTAAAATCTTTAATTAACATTGTTGACCCTAATAATGTTTCAATAAATGAATGATACTTAATATTTTTTTAATCTATTGCATCTTTACTATTTGGTAACACTGTGAAGGTGATTATATATTACGTAACATTTCTTTTAAAAATACGTAGTGAAATTTTATTTTTTCATTTATCATTGGCCTTTATGGTTTTGTCATATGTCTCAAAATTATCATATTTAATTTAGCTATTTGAAAGGAATTTTATTTTTATTAATGATGGAGTGATGTTTTTATTATAATACTAGTAAGTTTTATTGATTATTTTCTTTTAGGAAGGTAAATTGTATAGTATGATAGAAAAATATATTAAGAAATAATGATTCTTTTATTATTAAAAAGTTAAGATATTAGATTATTTATACATACTTGTATAATCATGTTACAAATTTTATTTGCTATGACTTTCTTTAATCATGCTTGTAATTATTTCAAACTATTGATGTATTTTTATAATTTTGTGTTATTATATTATTATACTATATTGTAAATTAAAAATTTAAAGATACATAGGCCTTACGTTCCACACCTCGAGACTTACGTCTCGCCCTATACTAAGTAAATCGCCCCGCCTCACGCCCTCGCCTTTTAAACACTGACCACGATCAATATTTGATGAAGACGATTGTAACAAACCCAATTACTAGACTAAACTCAATTCAAACTCAAACAACCGATAGATATATTTCACTAACTCGTAATTAGAATTACAAAGGAATTAAAAATTAAAAGGGAAATTGATGAACACAATAGTAGAAGAAAGTAGAAAGAAATGAGAAGCATAACTCAGAGAAAGAGAATAAGAGGACTAGAACACAAGTAGAAAAAAGGGATGAGAAGCTCGATCGTCATTGTGTTTACAATGTTGTAGGTCAAGTTAGTCTCATGATCGCAGGGTATGGGTTATGTTTGTAAATAGTATATAGGATCAGAATAAGTGAGCTTGAAGCTCCTTGCCGGTTTGCTCCAGTTGGGTTCGGTTTGCTACAGTTCATTGGAGCTTGAAGCTCCTTGCCGGAGTTGGGGTTCCATGGAGCCGGAGTTGGTGCATGGTTAATTGTTTGGTGACGGAAAAATGGGAGGAGAGAAAGATTATGATTTTTCTCAATTTAGAAATATTTCCTCTAGTCTAAAATATTAATTATTATCCATTATAATTATTCTTTGTGGCTAAGTAAGACTTATATAAAAAATAAAGGGTAAATTACATAAATTTCATAATTTTAATATGAAATTACAATCTATCCCTAATAAGTTTTTAATTACTTTAATCCCTTAAAAATTAAAAAAACCGGATACAATAATTGAAGCTCGGATACATTAATATGTAGCTCAGATACATTAAATACTGTCTCGGATACATTAAAAACTAGCTCGAATACATAATATGTAGCTCGGATACATTAAAGAAATAAGGAATTTTGGAAATTTTATAAAAGTAATAGGGAATAATGGAAATAAATGGCCCAAACTTATTAGTTAATAAAATATCTATGTATCAATATATACTTAAACTATGTATCAATATGTCTCTCTTTTATGCTCTTCCTAGTTATATCGTGTTATTTAATCTGCTTTACATACAAGTATTGTATATGTACTTGCGTTCCTTTTTGTCTAGGGCGATTTATTCCATAATGCAAACTCAAATTCATATATAAAATGGTGACAATTGTTAGTTTCCAAAATTTTGTCTTAAATATATTGGTATTTTATTATTGTTGTTAAAAATAAGGGCAAATTAAATAACCCAAGAATAGTATTCCATGTGAACCTCTTTTATCAAAAAAATTAAACTTTAATTGCTTTTTAGAATTTGTTTCCTTTTGATAAATGTTAAAAGTATGTATGATTTTAATTTTAATAAAGTTATAGATAAGGACATTTGCACTATCACGAACCAACACTAGTTTATAAACATATAAATATTTATTTTCAACTGAATAGCTGATCAAATAATTAAAGTTTTAGAAAATAGTCTATTTTAAATTTAAAAAATAGTGAAAATAAAGGTTTTAAAGCATTGCAATTAACTTCTCCCTAGCTGATGCCAATTTTCTTACCATTATCTAATTGCCAATTTTGGATTACATTTTCAATTCTTCTTAATTTCTTTTTACCTTTCTAGCTAAGCATTTTAATTAGGGAAGAAAAAAACATTGAATCTAACAATATTGCCAGCAAAAGTCCATTCACAAAATAATGTTTTTGTTATATATTCTGGCCATGTTTGAATTATAACACTATCTATCAATTAAACCTTTTCCCCTCTTGTTGTTTTCTCAATTGGGTTACTTCTTGACCAAAAATTAAAATGTTCGTAATCTAATTCTTTTTCTTCTTTTATCCTCCCCCGCCCCCCCGCCCCCTTTTTTTCCCCACTCTAGCTCTTTGAGCTATTTTTAATTTTTATATTCTTTTTTCTTCTCTCTATCTTTTACCCCTTTTGAGATTATTGAAACTATTCTCCATCGAATAGTAATGATTGTGTTTTGTACGAAGGAAAATGTTTTCTAACTTATTTTCTCATGTTTGGTTGGTTAGAGGTATGGTTGATTAATGAAAATATTTTTCAGAAAATATCTTTATTTTTTCTCGATTAGAGAGTAAAAAAATACTTTTTAGGAAAATAATTTTTGACAGGAAACCAACCTTAATAATAGATCCGACACCCGATCCCGACACAAGAACCAAACATAATCTTGACGATCAATTGGGGATTCGACCCCAACACTCGACCCTGGATCTGATCCGGAGACCCAATCCAGATTTAACCTGTACTTCCAACATGAGACCCGACCCTGACCCAAATTTGGACACGATCTTGAGTCCCAACCTAGGACCTAACCCCAACTCTCGACCCGAGATCCGAACCTAAACACGATTCTGATGACTGATCTGAGATTCAACCCCCAAGACTGGACCCGATCCAAATCTGAAACCCGACCCGACTATCGACTAGACCCTGATTTGAGAACCCCCACCCGAGATCCAACCCGACCCGAGATTGTCACGACACGATTTCTCGAGTCATGATGGCACCTACTATAACCCACCAGTAGGTAAGCCAACCCGTAACCCGGAACAACAAGTAATAGGTCTGAGGGCAGAAACTAAACAAGAGTAGGCAAAATTTAAGATAACAACATAAACAGGCGGAAGCAAACCAAAACATATATACAAATAAAGATCCATCCCAGAACCTGGAAGTCACTAGTACAGAGCTACTAACAAAATGAGTACAAGTCCCAAAAGTGGACCACAGAGTCTGGACTGTCTCGAAAGGTAAAAGACAAGTCTATATATACAGATGGAGACTGAAATAGTACAAAACGTCGTGTGCTCACTCCCGTCTCCGGATCAGTCTGCTCCAAGCTCGATCAACGCTGGCTACTAGTGCCCGGACTTGCATCACGAAATGGATGCAGAGCGTATCATGAGTACCAAACAACAGGTACCCAGTAGGCATCATAGGCCGACTAAACTTGAGAAGTAAAGGCAATATGAAAAGAAGGAATAACACAAATAGAAGTCAAGAGCGGAAATCTAAGTAACAATGTAATGCACACGAGTGTAGAAAGAACTAACTAAAGTAATCTATAAGCTAACCACACCTAACTGGACCCCCATAAGCCCAGAAGGTACACTCGTGCGCAGGTTAAATAAAAACTCGAACGGACCCCCATTAGCCCGACGAGTACACAGAATAACTATAACTAAAGATAATTGCATATGAGAACCCAAGAATGGAGAACACGAACCAGAACCTCAATCCCAATTAGTAAAATCTAACAGTACGGAGGCCGGACCTCGAACCGGATGCTCACTAGAAGTACCTAAGTAACCAATCACAAGTATCAAGTATCTGAGGCCGGAACTCTAACCGAATGCTCTATATAAGTATCTAAGCAATAGAGGCCGGAACTCTAACCGGATGCTCTATATAAGTATCTAGGCATCTGAGGCCGGAACTCTAATCGGATGCTCTATATAAGTATCTAGGCAATAGAGGCCGGAACTTTAACTGGATGCTCTATATAAAGGTGCTACTGTAGCTGCTAAAAGAGTCCCAATCGATCTATCCTCATAAATGTCCGTGGATCGCCGTCCACACCTAGCCAAATCAATGTAAGTCCTTGGAACCGAATCCAAAATCAAATTCAAATCGCGAAGCAGAACTAGTGTCGCCGACGTAACTCGTGAAGCCGTAACATTGGAGAAATAATGATAACTATTATCGGAGAAAGCGTATCGCCTAGATAAGGCCCAAACTATCAGACTCAAGTCTGCTACACCAGTCTACAGGGATCTAAGCCGGCCGAGCAACGTCGGGGCAAAACTAAGGCCTATCGGATCCG